>KK117624.1:81628-101082 GCA_000611955.2 Stegodyphus mimosarum | reverse complement strand
ATCGCTGTGTACATAGAAGAACAACAGTAATGTATCATATAATATATATAATATTTCATATATCCTTATTTAATAATTGAATTCTGTATTTTAAATTGCTAAAATGTGTTTTCTTTTGATATGCTGATAACATTTGCTGACTTATAAATAAATATCGATAGTTTGGAGATCTTTTTTAAAAAGTCTCTGAAAAGGACAACTTGCACCAGACAAGCAACCAAGATTAATCTGCATCTGTATTTACAACATAGCATATTAAAAACACTTTATATTAATAACAATAATGGTATTAATGTTTATAAAAATTTTAATTAAACAGAATTTAAAAATTAGATATTTACACATTATTCTGTTGATCGTGAAACTGTCGCCATGCAGCATAACTTAGTTCGAATTCTGAATTAGTATGATATAATAGCACACTCAAAACATCTCAAATGAAAAACCTGACGAAACCTTGGTTGATTTTCTATGCCTTGTTCTGTTTTTAAGAACAAGGATATTGCCATAAAAAAAGTGTGTATTAATGGACATGATATACTTTTCCAAAAATTACCAACAAAAAATCAATAGAATGTAAAACTACCTGAGGGAAGTTTGTGCTAATAGCATTCAAAACAAAGCTTCTGGTAAAATCGAAAGGCCCAACAACAAAGCAGCAGAAACTAAGAAAACCCTTTTTACAGAACAGGTCAAATAGTGATTGCTCACTAAATAAAGACGTGTCAGTTCCTTCAAAATTCCACAGAAATGACTGACACAACTTTGGAAGGACCTCAGACAACTTTTATGGCCGAGGGAATAATACATAAGTACCAAAAATTATATTAAAAAGTGAAGGAAAAATATAAAATACTGAGAAATATGCATATTTAAAAATATCAGTGTTTATTATAAAGTGAACTGCAGTTATTTAAAAGATAAAGTTATTTAGTCCCAGTAGCGGCAACAGCTCCTGATGCTATCGTAGAATAACATAATAGTGCCATGAAAGTAATGATAAATTGTGTATCCATATGTATTTGATACTAAAACAACCAGTACTTGTTACTATCGTATTGTTATTTGCTATGTTCAGATCGAGTACTAGTATGAAACACTGCATGACATCGAGTTGTGCTGCATATGACTTCATTCATGCTTTATACATATTTAGTGTAACTATCATACAAATTTTGCACATTACTGTACTTTCAACTATTCTCATCTTGTTACTTATATTCAGATCTATTTATGTCGGCTATTTGTTAATAGATAATAATGATTATAATATGATATATATAGGGTGACAATTATTGAATGAATATGAAAATAAAATGTAAATTATTTAAAAACTACTCAGTGTGCAAAGTTTAATCAACATGTAAACATTACTACAGATATTCGGATTTAGATTGTGACATGTTTGATATGCCTGCCATCTTTGGCTATGATGTAGCGCAGATGAATAGCAAAATTCTGCATTGACCTGCTCAAGGGTCAGAACATCGATGTAGTCAAATGACCTCCTGAATGGCAGTTTTCAGCTCAGCAATGAATTTGGGGGTTATTTCTGGATACGTTGTCTTTAATAAGCCTCACAAACATGAGTCACATGTGTTCAGATCCGGAGAATATAGAGGAATATGGAATAATATCAGGAGAATCCCATTCCACTAGCCTCTGGGTACCCCACAGCGAGAATGCGGTCCCCAAAGTGCTCCTCCAGGATATCAAACTCTCTCTTGGTCGGATGGGGTTGAACTCTGTCTTGCATGAACATCTTGTGGAAATCAGGGGCACTTTGGATAATGGGGATGAAATCCTTTTCCAAAACTTTCACATATTGTTCGGTAGTCACCGTGGTATCAACGAATATTGCACCGATTTTTCCATGACTGGACACTGCACACCACACAGCCACCAGTTGAGGATGGAGAGACTTCTTGATCACGAAATGTAGATTCTTAGTCTCCCAAATGCGCCAATTTTGCTTATCGACAAACTCATCCAAATGAAAGCGGGCTTTATCACTAAACCAAACCATATCCACATCAAAATCCTGTTTATCAATTCTCTGGGCAATAGTGTTGGCGAAACATAACTGCTGTTCCACGGCCATGAGCCTTAATGGTTGATGGGTTTGAATTTTGTATGGGAAGAGATGCAGTTCTTCAACAACGATTTGTCAGAAGGTTTCCCGGTTGATTCCCACCTATTGTGCAGCTTGTCTGATAGATTTCCTAGGCTGATTTGAAACACAGCGTGTGTCTTCTCGATGTTTTCAAACTTGTCGGCCGACATTGCCAACACTGTTCTAGCAAATTCGTGATTCATAGCACACTTGGACCTGTTTTCTTTAGCTTGTACTCAGTCACAAACTTCCTTTGAGCCACATCTGGGCTGTTATTGTTTACATAATAGACCTTCACAAGCACCATAGGCTCAGGCATGCTGTCCCATGACACATTCACTTGAAAATAGCCGACAATAACAAGTTGCATGAGCATGCGCATACTAGTTTCCATCATGCTCTGTGGCCAACCACAAGTTTGAACTTCATCACACAAACTGTTCAGAAGTTATGATGGTTTTATTTCCTAAAGTTTAATAATTGTCACCCTGTAAAAAGTATATGCTGCATTATATTCGTTCAGGGTCGGTCATAACAATGGGTTTGTTTTAAATAACATATGACAATATTAGGAAAAATATTTATAGACACTAAAAATTAAGAAAACAAAGAAAAGCAATAAAAAAAATTTTTAATCTATGAAACAACCTTAAACATTTTTTTAAAAAAACTTGCAAAAATAATTAAATTAAGCATTTGAGAAAAAACAGTTTAATATTATACCTAGCGAAGAAATTTCTCATTCATATCTAAAAATAAAATTTCTCCATTATTATGATTGAATGGGGTAATGCCTTTCATTTAATATTTGGCCTGATTTTAAAAATGTTCTTTGGGATACCCTCTCCCAAGGCAGCCATGACTGATAAATATTTCTGTGCTAAACCTGAAAGTTCACAGTAAAGTATTGCCTGCACCTGCCACCATTTTTAATGGACATTAATTCTAAAAAGAATGTGTTTCTCTAGATATTGCTTCGCAGTGAAGATGCTGGAAACAGTGGAGTTCGAGACGGAGTTTGACGTCGCCCTTGCATCAATGTCTTTCCAAATTGAGCCTTCGTCAGTGTCGGTGAATATTGCTGGCGTAGATTCGTTTGGCTGTACTGTCTGCTGTTTATTAAGATTTAAATATTTTTCATGCTCAGTTTTGAGACTACCTTTAACACACCCATAACTAGATTCATCTGCAAATCTGAATGCCCATTTCTTAAACTGCTGGTCTAACAGCACTGTTTTAGATAATACTGGAGCCCTATAACAATTTTTGAATCTGCACTTGGAGTCTGTTTTTATTTTGTTGGATAGAGATTTTCCTATTTCTGTAATAATATCTATATTTAAATTGTCAAACATTCTAATTATATTTTAAGTGGCAGGTAAGACCATTGAAACAATAACCTTGTTTTGAAATGGCATTTCTTCAGTTAGTTGCTTAAATGGCTTTAAAAGTATAATTATATCTGGAACAACTTGCAAGTCACTTTCTGAGAGATTTTCAGCTGCTTTTTGTAGGGGTCCAAGGGCCACTTCTAGTCTCCTGAAGGATAAACATTCTTTCCAACAAATCCAGTTGATGTTCCAACTAGTCACAATGTCCATTTTTAATTTCAGAAGCTTTTGGCCAGGTCTTAGCTGCTTCTGCACTTCAGCAAGATTTTCTGTAGCCAACAGGCTTCTCTGAAAATGCTCCACAATAGTTTATGTTTTTTATGCAACAGTCTAGTTCCAAGCCCTGAAGTCCCACGTGCACGACTAAATTAAATGTATGCTTGACACAAGGCAAATGTTCAAAATTGGTCAATCCTATAGCCACTTTCATATTTGCTGCATTGTCTGTTACGCAGACAAATATTTTATGTTATTGTCCCGATGGAACAGCAAGGTACATGATTCCTTTTTTTATACATTTGTCTGTGTGTTGATCATGACATTCAAAACAGCCCAACAGTGTAGACTTCAGCTCCCAGTTTAATATATAACGGGCAGTAATGGTCTAACATGAAGTCGTTGCTCGCGAAATCTAACCATCGGTGGCAACTGATGTAAAATTTTTACTCTGCAATTCTTCTTTTAATCTGTTTTAGGCTTCCAGGTATTGAGAATCCAGGAAAGTATTACTCAATGTGCACCTTGTAGGTACTTTGCAGTTGGGTTCTAAATAATTAACGAGGTCTTTAAAACTTGTATCTTCAAGGACAGAAAAAGGCTGTAGGTCTTTGACTATCATTTTAAAAATTAAATTCTATTTTTTTCCTCATACCACACTTATGGGATATTTAACAAAGGTACTCAGTGTGGTTTGTTTTAAATTTTTTTGAGATATCAGTTTTATTACAGGATTATTATCTTCAGAATCTGCTGTTGATGACACAGGAGCTTCTTGAACTATTGTATTCGACATGGATAATGGAATGATGGTTTCATAAGTTGACCTGTGCTTTTTATAAGGCTTTTTTTTTTATCTATCGCTAGCCACGTTTTACTAAATACAGCATGTGGCTAAGATCCTATTTCGTCTTCTCATTGGTAGCCTGCATAAAAATGCTTCATAGCCAACTTTCTTCTTATTCATTATAGATTAAACTGTAAAATAAAATAATGAAAATGCATTAAAATTTAAGTTAAAATAATAGATGTTCCTTATATCCTCGAATTATTCTAACTTAATTAACTGATCAAGGCAAGTTGAAAATTACATCAAATGTTGAAAACTTTAAAATTAAATGTCCAGGTCAATTTTTGTTATAAGGCAGTCAAACTTCGTGTAATTTTGTTTTTTCATAAAGAATGTAAAATATTGCCAAATATAATTGTAGGAACTTGGAAACCACAATAAGAATTAGATTTCGTTATTTGTCGAAATTGATTTCCTTTTCTTAAATTCGACATTCCCAAAACATGAATATTTTCATCATTTAAAATGCTTCTGTCATTAGAAGTGCATGATTACGACCAATAACTACGAAAATAAAGGCCAGGTAAGGATTTTCAAAAGCTGAGTAATGGAAAGGGTCTATATATTGGTACTGCTGATTGTAATAAAAAAGAGAGGTGCACAACAAGATGTTATAGCATCCTCACATAAAAAATTTCAACTTTCAACGGTTAATCGTTCTTGAGTTAATGCGAGATATATACACTACCCGACATTGAAAATGCACAACAAGGAGTGGCCAGAAAGTGATAAAACTCAGAAAATAGACAGAGATAGCAATGAACAATAAAGATCACTTATCAGTTATAGTATGTTTAAGGGTGTGCTTTGTATTATCGCCAAGCTGTTTCATTTATGGTAACCTGAGTAGTTGAATGTTATGGAAACCCTATTATGATGTAATTGGTTGCCCGATTACAGTGAATTTGAATGATGGGAAAAGATTTGCAAGAGCTTGTTTGTGTGTTGGATGTCAGTTAGGAAGCACAGAGCTTATTTTATGGTTCACACGATGAAACAGCTGAACATGGTAAGATTAATTTGAATTTCTGTATGCTGTTAAAAACAAAACAGAATTACATATATAGTATATATAAGCTCCAGGTGTTTCCTTTTAGGTATATTACACTTTAAGAATTTGTATTGTCTTACACTGTTTTAAATAACTGATTTTTATTTGAATTTCCTGTGTTTTAATTCTATGTTCTAACTGAAGATTAATTTTGTGTTTTCACTGAAAGTCAACAGAAGTAAAATTTCATTTCGGTTCCAAATGAAAAATATTATTTTTATTCTGATTGATATATGTTTCCGGTGCGCATACTTCTTTTAGTATTTTTATAACTGTATTGCTATCTATGAATGAGTTGTGTGTTTTGTTTTATTTTATTTTATAAATAATATTACCGGATATTTTTTCCTCTTTGAGAATAGATATGATTAAAAAGTGAAATCTATATTATTTAAAAGTGCCACTACTGTTTTGTTTTTATTCAATAAGAATACTTCTTTTGAATTAATATTTTAGTTGTTAATATTCTGAAAGGCAATCTAATATTTGCTGCATTCTCGAATTGTGTGTTTATAAAAATTTGTAAATTATTATTTTGTAATATTTGAGAACAATCTAATTGTGTTTTTCAAAGAGAGCTATAGTTGAAAATTTTCTTAGCCATTTAGAATTTTGTAGACACTACAGGCATTACTAACAGAAGATTTATCAAAGTTAAATTCTATTTTTGGGATTTTATGTTTAATAAATTTGTGCATTTTATTGTCCATTACCAAGTGTACCAATATTTGTAAAATGCTAATTTGTTTTCAAAGTAATCTCAGATAGTTGTTTTTGATTTTCTTTGACGATATTTTTCAAATATTACATAATTGTCAGGGGTAATTAAGAAATTCATAAAATTTCTGAACATTTCTTCAAACAAATATTGAACTTTTCAATGGATATAGAAAGTACAATAATATGGCATTTTGGGGACTAGCCAGAAAAAAGATCTGCAAGTGTTAGCCACAGAACTTGGTCTGCCTGTCTCAGATAAATTGAAAGTGATTCAACTCAAGAGTTAATTATGAACTCGGGCAAGTATGAAGAGGGATTCGTAAAGAATCTATTGACTGCATAATTGATGAAAGAAAAATGGTTGAACAAGTAGGTGAAAATGATAGGTTAGTGTTAGCTAAAAAAGAAAATCTTTTTCATGAAGAACAAGCAGCCAAAAAACGTTTGAGTGAAGAAAAAGCCGCTGAAGATCAATAAATTGAGAAGAAGCATCTGTTCGAGTTGGAAAAATTAAAACTTTACCTGGAATTGCAAAAAGATCAGGTGATAGATCAGGGAATAGATCAACTCAAAATTAATATTACTAGACTTGTCCCTATATTTAACCCTAAAGAAGACGAAATTGGATTGTATTTCACAATTTTTGAACATCAATTGAAAATTTTAAGTGTTCCAGAATCAAAATGGGTTTTTTATCTGATCAGTTCATTACCAACAGAAATAGCACAACTTATTGCTACAGAAGACGAGAAAGATTCTCAAAATTACCCCAAAATTATGGAAATACTTCTTAAGCGATACAGGTTAACTGCCGATCGTTTCAGAAAGTTTGTTGCACAACATAATAAAAGCCCAGATACAACTTGGAGAGATTTCTTCTTTGAAATGAGATCATACTTTGAAGGATGGATAACAGAATTTAACATTAAAGATTTTGAACAGCTTAAAAACCTGATTATTAGCAACCAAATTAAGAAGAAAACATCTTACGAGCTGAGAGAACATTTCATGGATAAGTGGGGAAAATGAAACCAGTCGTTGGAATTAGCAAAGAAGTTGGATGCGTATGAAAATATTCATAATGGATTAAAGAAAGCTTCAACGCCATCTAACGAACCAAATTTTAAACGTGGGTTCCCGACGTCAGATAGAAAATCGAAGTCTACTGCGATATCTAGAGAAGCTAGCCACAAGAAAACAATAGGAAATACAGCTTCAAGAACAAGAACACTTCACTAGAGATAAGTACCATCTGATATTATCGGTGTGGAACTCCTGGATGCATACAATCTAAATGTTCTACCTGGTCAAGATTTAAAGGGGAAGCAAAAGCGTCTTTAAATAGTGTCAATTTGTTTACATTCGAATCACCTACATCTCTATGCAGTTTAATTGCCCTTAAAATTTGTGGAGTGAAAGCTGCTGAAAATATGCTGATACTGGTGTGTCACACTCTATTTCTGGACAAAAGTTGTGCCATATGCTGCAAAGAAAAAAGGTAATGTTTAAACCCAAACACATTTCTTTGACACTTGCTGATGGAACACAAAGCAACGTAGCTGCCTTGACTATGGTTGTGGATCTTAACTCTTTCACGACCAAAGCGCCTAATATGCCCTTCACTGAGACGACCACAACCACTCCAAAAGAGCCGAGATTGCGATCTTGTTTTCTTTCCTCCCCCTAATGTATGTAATAGCAGGTGCAGTTTCCCCATATGCATTGTATCAGTTTACTGCAGACAGCTTGTTCTAAGAGTTTTAATTGTGGTTTCATATCTTTAGGTTGCACATGACATTTCGTTGTTGATTCTCTAATTTCAGTTTAAGAGCTTTAGAATAGGTTTATAAAGAACGGGGTCAAAGGCTAATCGAATCTCTGTCAGAAAGTACAAATGAATTTTCACACCTATTTCTGCATTAATAGACGGGGAGGGGAGGAAATTGCTGTGAAAGTGGAAAAGTATTTCAGCCGTTTCGGTATTTTAAGGATACAAGTTAGCGAAGGGTTTGGATTTCAAAGAGGTAATGTTGAAGGTAAAGTGGTACTTACAGAACTAATTGCTTTGCCTGAAGCAAAAGGAAAAAGAACATAAACTTTCACCAGTTAGTTAGGCACAAACTTTCTCCAGTCTGCTGGGATTGTCTAAGATAGCCTCAACGCTACCTGGCATTTCTGTGAAAATCCCCACGTCCAATACACTTTCTACAAAGTGTTTTCCAAGACTGAAAATTCTACATCCATTTCTGACTCTCAGACAAGAACTGTAGAAATTATCAATTCAATTAAAGTTTTCAAAACATCTTCTTCAGTAAAGCTTCGAAGCAACAAAGGCAAACACTTAAGTGCAGAACAATCTTTTACTGCAAGAATTCAAGAGTTGCTTCAAACCAGGGGCAGACCCCACCACATGTAGTGAACATTGTATTAATACTAGAAATAGTCCACCAGTTGCAGAACCTCCTTATAGAATGAATCCTGCATAAAGAGAATTGCTGAAAAAAGATTTGGATTCTCTACTGGTTAATGGTACAATCGAAGAATGTGAATCTCCATATGCCAGTCCTGTTGTATTGGTTCCTAAACCGAATGGTAGCATAAGACTTTGCATCGACTATCACAAACTAAATGCCACTACTATTGCAGACACGTACCCTTTACCATGCATGTATGATCTTCTCACAGAATTAAAGTCAACAGCCTATATGTCAACCATCAATCTTAAATCAGGGTATCATCAGGTCAAAATACACGAAACTGGCCAAGATAAAACAGCTTTCATTGGCCCATTTGAGACATATAAATATTTGCGCATGCCTTTCGGATTACAAAATGCGCCCGCAACTTTTCAATGCCTGATTGACAAATTTAAAGCAGGCCTAAAGGGTGTGTTTGCTTCGACTTATTTAGATGATGTCATTATTTTATCAAGTACTTTTGGTCAACATATAAGAGACTTACGAACTGTTTTCGAGAGACTTTCTTTGTTTAAACTCCAGGCTAATAGAGAAAAATGTCATTTTGCATGTGATTGAGTTAAATATTTAGGTCACTAGATAACCATGAATGGAACTGAAGTGGACCCTGAAAAAGTATCCTCTATTCAGAGAATCCCTGTGCCAACCAATGTAAAAGAAGTTCAGTCCTTCTTGCAAACTTGCTCATGGCACAGAAGATATGTTCCAAACTTTGCAAACATTGCAAGACCACTTAATAATCTTACCAAAAGGGAGTAGAATGGTTTTGGGGTCCTGAACAGCAAGAAGCTTTTGAAGAATTGAAGAGAAGATTAATAATAACCCCTGTGTTAAAACAGCTAGACGGATCGAAGCCATTTCAAATCCGCACAGATGCTAGCAGTTCTTATTCAAGGAGGCCCAGAACACGTTATTGAGTATGCCAGTCATTTGCTCACCCCAGCAGAACGAAATTACTCCCTACTGAACATGAGGCACTTGCAGTAGTTTGGGCTCTAGAGAAATTTCGAGGTTACGTCGAAAACCAAGAAATAATTATAGCATCTGACCACCAGCAGCTAAAATGGCTTATGAGCATCAAGTCACCGTCAGGTCGTTTGGCAAGATGGGCTCTACAAATTCAGTCCCTAAGCCGAAAATTGAGTATACGCTTGGTAAAGCTAATGTGCTTGCAGACATGTTGCCTAGACTCTCGAATGTAAATGAAAATGTCCCTTGTGACTAATTTGCAATATCAGGTAATTTTCCAGTGAGAAAGTCTGAAGAAATTCAAGAAGAACAGCTAAAGGATGGTATTCTGCACCGAGATTTATTCTGTTATAGTTTGGTTATAGCACAGAAATAACATTTTTATCTCCAGCGCGCAAGACTTTGTATCGGAAATTCTAAGGATATGCTCATTTTAAAATTATTTTGCAATATTGCTCTTGAACTGAATTTTATGGTTTAAGTGCGAAGAACATGATATTTAACAAATAATGGTAACACACAAAATATTAAACAAATGCCCCTTTGGACTTAATTTAAAATCGGAAACCTTTCAGATTTTTCTTTTCATTAACATTTTCCCTCTTCTTATTTTTATGAACTTATGTGGCAACACCAGTATACATATTCTAGTTCAGATAACCTTAAGAAGTTTTGGGATGCTGTTAAGGAATTTTGTTTGACTGAAGACATGGAAATTTCTAAATAAGGTAAGTGGATATTTCTTTTGTGTAGTGCTAAGATGAATTTCCTTTATTATGTTATTTCATTGTTTGATTTAAAATATAGTTTATTGACGTTATATATTTTTTATTTGGCTCTAGTGTAGAATTGGCTGCTCCTTTGACTTTTCAAGTGAAAATAGATCGATGTGTACATGGACAAAGGGAGTGCACAATGATAAGTTTGTGCAATTCTCTGATTTTTTTTAAGTGAAAACAGGTCAAGGTATACATGAATACCGAGTTTGTGCAATTCTTTGACTTATTTTGCCTTTGTGTAGCAGCGATTTTAAAATTGCCAATTTTTGCCAAGGGGCACCCATAAATATATTTTTACCCACTTATCTTTATTTTGAAATGATATGCATAATACGGAGCAAGAACAGCATCGTTTCAGTAGCTTGTAGGACCACCTTGGACAGCGATACACGAAGCAACACACCTAGGTACAGAACCAATGACACTATGGATGGTGCCCTGAAAGATGGCTCTCCATTCCCTGTCAACCATTTGCCACACTTTGTTTTGTGAACGTTGCAATGGCAGGATCTGCAAATATCTTTCAATCACATCCCAAATGTGTTCAATTGGTGAGAAATCAGGAGAAAATGGTGGCCAGGGAAGCATCTGTATGACTTGACACAAAGCGCGTTGGTTGTTGCAAGCAGTGTGTAATCAGGCATTATCCTGTCGATAATGGGCATTAGGCACTCCCTGACAGTAGAAAAAAGTGCGACCGGTCGCAGCATATCATCCACGTATCGCTGGGCTGTCATAGTGCCCTGAATACGAACTAGAGGTGAGCTGGAATCATACGCAATTGTGGCTTAAACCATGATGCCATGTTGTCGCACAGTGGGACATTCCACAATAGCTGCCAGATTGGACCTGTCTCCACATCAATGCCACACTCATATGCGGTGACCATCACTGTAGAAACAAAAGCATGACTCATCTGAGAACATGACGTGCCATTCCGTCGTCCACATCACTCAAGCTTGGCATCATTGCAAATGTTGGCATCTATGATGTGGGATCAATGGCAGTCTTCTTAACAGACACCACGAATGCAGGCCACTAGACAGTAATCGATGGCAAGTGGTTCTGGTTGATGTGGGAACATCTAGGGTATCTTGAACATCTAGGGCTGCAGGAGGTAAGAGTGACTTGCAGGTGCATCACCGCTTGTCAGCAGATGCATTGATTCACATGTGCTGATGTCACTCTGGCTGCATGGCACCCCTCAAACTTACCACATTTCTTTATTCCAACCATTGTCACTACAGCCGGTGCACTGTGGACAGTCCATGTGTCTTCTCAGTCCGATCACCATGTCTCTTGTAAAATCGTCTGTCTGCTGGAACTGCCTCTGTTGACAACGGTCTGGCATTCTTTAATATTACATGCGTCCTCTGAGATAAAAACAAATTTTCTATTATGATTTCCCTAGTTGAAATAATGAAATGAAAATTTAATATTCTGCAGGTTCCTTCCCTTATATCTTCTACAACATACATTGGAGAGCTGCGCATTTCACATCATTCACATGACTTCATGACAGGCATCCACCTTGAAATTTATATAATTTTTGGTATTGCAATTTCAGCGTCGGGAAGTGTATACATGTTCGCATAAATGTCACGAAAAAAAATACCATTTGAATCCATTTTGGATAATAAAGTCTTTTAGGTACTTGCATACTATGAAGACTACTAGATATCTCACCAAAATTGGCTACTGGAAAACTGGCAATCGATACAATTTTGTTGACCCATCTACACAGACTCACACTCAACACATGGAAAGGATGTGGCGTTCCGCAAAATAGAGACACAAGCGACAACGTGGGAAAAGCCACCATCATTTCGATACCTATTTAGCTGAATTTATTTGGCGGAGAAAACAGGAAACGCTTTTCGATGCTATTTCCCGCCACTTTCCTCATCATTAACTTCAACATTTTCTTTTAATCAGTTTTAAGTAAGTTAATTTTAATCTTTTTAATTCATATTTAGTATATAGTTTATATATATACATTTATTTATAATATGTATATATATATATTCGGGATTTTTGGTTTCTGAGTTTTTATTCCTTTAGAATTAAGGCTTTTATTTTTAAAAGAATTTATAAAGATAAACCAAAAATCGTCAATGAAAATTTTTATTGCCAAATGTTGCCAAGGTAGTCGTCATATTACGTAAGTACCGTCTTTTATTTGATGCTAAAAATTTTTCATTATTAAAATATTTCCTTTTTACTTTATACAAGGGAATAAATAAATGAATGACTATAAAGCAAGAGCACAACATGATGCTTTTCAGTTCCTGCCAAAACGTCTCATACTGCAAGAGTTCAAATGTATACGATACGGAAAAAAAAAAAAAAAAAACCCTATATATTCTTATATTAATAATAACTAAATGCAGTCTACAAACATTTGAAATACATAAAATCTCACTATGGCACAATCAAGAAAAAAATCAATAATCATCTAAATTATCCAAATTTTCAATTGATAAACATAATATGCATTATAAATTTCAATGTAGACAAAAGCAGATATAAAATAGCTCTGAACAGTATTATTTCAACCAAGACACATAATACAAACAACAGTTTGTACAAAAATTTTTCAAAACTTACGATGAACTAAAGAAAAATTCGAAATTAAACAACCAAAAAATATGTGCGCATTGCGCATGTGAGCAATGCACATTCATTCGCTGGCTGAAGTGGCCCAGTTCTGAATTCCCGCATGCTGCATTTTATTCGTATTGCAAATTCGAACAGTAATCACATCAAACTTTCATAAGAAAAATGCAAGTAATGAAATGAATTTGTGAGTACCGATTCGTTACTTTGAGTCAACCGATGAACCCGTTACTCGGTAAGGAATACATGCAGTTTACTTTAGCTCTATAACATAGTACTAAAAATTAAGGAGGTTAATATGGTTCATGTTAAGTTTTAAACTTAATACCAAACTTACCACACTTTTTTCACCAACATCTTGCTTGTACTTCCATATGAGTAGCTGACGTCCACAAACCAAGCTGGCATATCCAAAAGGTTCCAGTTTCACAGATATGTCTGTAATTCCTTTAAAAGAGAAATGTATTTTAATATTAAACTAATATAAGATTCTTACACTTACAAATCAAAGATATGTGCAACTTACTATCGGCAACAGTTATTGCTTCAGTAACAAGAACTGGCAAAGGACAGCCGTAACATTCTATTAAAGCATTTTGTGGATTTCCGAAAACGGATTCGTTAAAACTCTGACCAAGTACACTTTTTGAGAAACTAGAAAAGAAGCAATATATAATAATAAGTAAATAAAAAAAACTGCAACATGAAAATTAGTTTTGGTAAAAGTTTACAATTGGGTGCCCCTTGTTTTTTGGCGATTCTGTTTTGATGCCAAGATAGGCGCCAATAAGACACAATTTCAAGATGGCCGCTACACAAAACCAAAACAAGAAGTCAAAGAATTTCACAAACTCCGTGTCCATGTATACATCGACCTATTTTCACTTAAAAAAAAATCAGACAATTGCACAAACTTAGTCATTGCACATTTTGACTTTGTCCATGTGCACATCGATTTATTTTCAATTAAATAAATCAAAAAGTTAAAACTCTCATGGTAAACAGAAATGGGGTTTCATCGCCAAAACTGAACAAAATTTTTCGCCAAAAAACAAGGGGCACCCAATTCTACACTAGAGCCTTAGTTAGTTTTGAGCAAAAGCCTACAATATTACCTTGTAGTTAATGATCTTAAAGATGGCGATAGAAACGGACTACTCTTTCTTCCTCTTTGCCCTTTTACTGAAGAAAGCGGTGTCTTACTGAACGGTGAATACATTTCTGGAATAATTTATTTTCTTATGCTCGAGCCGGTTTTGTTTTCTTGAGAATTACAAATACCGTATAATTTAAAAAACTACAAATTCTATACAAAGAAAAAGAAAAACTAGACATTTAAACTATAAGTACAGATCATACCGCATTTCCAAACACAAATTTCGCTCTCATACTATCCAGTCACAGTTATCAAAATATGCAAAGAAAAAAAAATAAAGGGGAAGAATAAATGTGTAAATATAAATTAATGGAACTGTGGTTTATTACATAGAATCAATTTTTTTTATTTCACCTATATACCTATATAATTTGAATTTTATTTTATATAATTTGAATTTTATTTCACCTATATAATTTGAACTTTAAAACAACAGAAAATTTGCATAAGTTTTTCCCATATATTTATGATTTTTTAAGTTTTAAATATCATCAGTTTTTTGTATTACCTATCTATATCATGAATTGCTACGAAGTATTCATTTTTCGCTCTGCGGGTAAAAAAACTTAAGATATCGGATTAATTTAAACTTGTGTTTTGTTGGTAATAAATATAAACTCGCAATGAATTTTGTACCTAATATGTCAAATTATGCCCGACGTATGGCCCGATTGAGTGCAAGAATTTTTGGAGAAGTTTCTCGTCCGACTAATAATAAATCTATGAAAGTCGTTCGCATATTAAGTCAACAGCCAAATGACTTGAATCCTTATGTTGTGGATCATTACCCTCCGCATGTTGAATATTCAAAATTAATAAGAGTTCTGAGAGAGTACGGCCTTTTCAGGTATGTTTTTTAGTTTATTTCTGGTTACATTTTTTGTTTAAAAGCAACTTGCTCTAGAAATGAATGTTTCGGAATATCTCGGATTATTAACTGCGTAAATGATAACTTCAATATATTTTAACTTTTTTACTTCGGAATTATAAATTTTGTGAACCTAATAATGATCATTAGCTATAAATACTGCTAATGAAGGTCATGAGGAATGTTTATGGAACTTCCTCTTTATTGATATATTTTTGCTTTAGTAGAATTGTTTTGGAAGACAAATACTATAATTCTGTCATTTAGTATGTTTCATGCGGAATGATATTCAGGATTGTGGGTTATTTCGCTCTAATTTCAGGATTATACTGCTTTAAATTGTGATAATGTGATTCTTTGTATAGCAAAACTTAATATCTCCCAACCAAAATTTTAGAAACTGTCACTTTGGGCTGTAGGCAAAATCAGAAGAATTGTCAAACTTATCTCCAGACTTTTAGCTTGTAACATGTTAGCTTTTAGACTGACTTGATTTCAGAGTTATCTATGTGATATCATCATTCAGTAGTTTTCTTCCTCTGAAATGTTTGCCATTTCTCGTTTATAATCAATTGGTGGGTGAGTAATTTTTTTTACAATATTTGTAATGTGCAACATAATTTGATTTTCATGCGTACTTATTCACTTATATTGTTCTTTTTTGACTTTTTTTTTCCCTCTAAAATATTGACCATTTGTAACTATTCATGAACTGGAAAATAAGCAGTAGTTTCTTTCTGATGTTATTCATTCTTTCTCTTATCCTTTATTTTTTACTCTATCTCAAGCACGTTTCCAACCCTTTTTTCGCTTGTGGCCCCTTTTTGAAAAAAAAAAAAAGTTTTTTACCACTCCCTATTCAACGGAAAGAAAAAAGACCAGTTACCATTCTTGAAATACTTATGTAACCATAATTTTCCAATATTTTGGTGTCTCAGCTCAATCTTCCAGTGATTCATTGGCAAGAAAGTAATTTCAGTTTTTTAGTGTGAAATAAAACTGTTTTTTTTTTATTAAAAAAAAATTAACTTTAATCTGTCACTTATTTTCCATTCTGTTTGATGACTTTTTGCCA
This sequence comes from Stegodyphus mimosarum, assembly GCA_000611955.2. Classification (NCBI taxonomy): domain Eukaryota; kingdom Metazoa; phylum Arthropoda; class Arachnida; order Araneae; family Eresidae; genus Stegodyphus; species Stegodyphus mimosarum. Next base: position 84,801 of record KK117624.1, on the reverse strand, counting down.
TTTTTCTGGAAACTTCATGATTCTGTGTTCGTAGAACTTCCAGTGTTAAATAGCAAAAAACGCAACCCAGTGGCATTTGAGGTCATTGTTATTTCTGAATTTTTTATCATTTAAGACGTTTTGTAAATTTAAAATAAATGGTACTGAAATGATGTACTGTTGGGACTATGTAGGAGATGCAACATCACCTCCCAACCAAGCTCAAATAATTGTGTACATGTGGGAGGTCTTGCATTGTAATGGTGGAACAGAATTTATTGTGATTTGCCAATTCAGTCTTTTCTCTCTGATTGCTTCCTTCAGTTTCATAAATTGTGGTCAGTCAATATCTGAGTCCCATCAAACTGGCAGCATGATCTTTTTCTGTTGTAATTTAACTTTCAATATGATTTTGTGTTAATTCATCATACCTGGACCATGATCTTTTTCTACTGTTATTGTAAATGATCCATTTTTCATCAGTGATAATTCGTTTTAAAAATAGGTCATTTGCATCACCTTTGAAATGCATATCAGAAATATTGATTCCATGTGTGAAATGAATTTCCTTCAGTTCATGTGGAACCGAAATATCGAGCTTCCTAATGTGTCCAAGTCATCTTGTGTGGTTTTCAGTTGTAGTGTGTGATACATTTAACCATTTTGCTGTCCCTCACACAGTTATATGATGATTCGATTCAGTTATAGCTTTAATTTTTATCATCATCAACTTAAGAATGTCAGTAACATTGGTTGGTTAAGAATGTTGGTCACTTGTCTTGCCTTTATGAAAAAATTAAATTAAAATATGTCAAAAAATGTTTATTTTGCACCTTGTGTTAAAATTGGCCTTAAAATAATAGTTGTAAGCAAAAATACACAGAATTTTTTTTCTATAGCAATCTAAAAGTGTCAACTGCCAAATCTCAAAAGAAATATATATATAAGATTGACAGAAGAATAACAAAATTAATATAATTTTATCTATGCAAACCGAAATTACTTTCTTTCTTGACGACAACTCGGTATATTGACAACAAGGACAGACTTTTTAAATTAGTTTGATTAAAAATTATTAACATATTAGTGTATTGTTTAAAGTTTGATTAACAAGTTTAGCTTATTAAAAAGTTGTTATATTATTAGTCAGAGGGCTGGGGTAAGGACATTAATTTTTTAACTATTTGGCGCCATATTTGTCATCAGCAGTCTTAAATCATTGTGTTTCACTACTGACAGTTTGCTTCTTTTCTTTGTTTATAAATTGGTGACTATGCCAAATCCTCTTCCAACTAAACATGATGATGGGAATGTAATGAAAAACGGTGAAAATGCGCTTTAGCCCACTGTTTGGCGATGTTTTGAAAATCGCCAATTCGACGCGTTTCTGAGAAACGTCTTTGCAATTGCAACCTTCCCGACACGCTCCGCGAAAACCTATTGTAAACAAAACATAGAATTCTAAAGCATAAATTAGTATGGAAACTGTTGCCACAAAAAGATAATAAAATAATAATATGCAAAACGAACATTACGATCATTAAAATATTTGTCAGGTTTAAATTAATTATTTACATTTTATGTTTATGTTTATGTACACTTACACATTTTATGCCGTTACATAACCTTCCCGACACGCTCCGCGAAAACGTAACCAAAATGGCATCGAAGAAAGAAGGAATTTTTTTTAAAAGGGCATTAAAATTACAAACGATACCATGTACACACCGTACCGTTTTAACTTAAAAAAAAATCTGCGAATTGCACAATGTAGGCAACGTACACAAATGAACAAAATAACGAAAATAAATTACAAGAAAATGCCATGTGCACAATGTTCCTTTTAAACTTAAAAAAAAACTTCAGCGAATTGCACAATGTAACGTACAAACAGTTACCCGTGTTGGCGTGTTTATTGCTCATTCAAAAACAATCGCCGCCAAGCAGTGGGCTAAAGCGCATTCCAACCTGAAAAACTTCTTTAGTGCAGTTCCTAACTTTGTAATATTTATGGTAAAGTTTCAAAATTATTCTTATGTTAGCATATGTATTTATTTTTCCTCAACAGAGATGAGCATTTAGATTTTAAAGAAGAAATGGTAAGACAGAAAATCTTACGAGGAAAAGTAAAACCGAAAAGAGGAGAGGGGAAGAGAGCACTGGTGAAACAACATCTGTAGATGCATGTGGAGTTTAAGGTAATTTTTATATATGAACCTGATTGATACAGTTTCATTTGCTCATTTCCTGTATATAAGAAATAAAATCTAAAGTTTATATAATTAACTGAGTCCCAGATGCTATTCTCTTGTAAATGTTATGTATTATCCCATTGGCCATGAAAGTTGGCTACCATTGACCCACAGTTCCTGCCAAAGTTGCGGCAACTGTTTCTTTGGAATTTTGAAGGAAATGACACCTTTTTATTTAATAAACAATCTGTATTTGATCCTCTTTATAAAGAAGCTTTTATCTATTTCTACAATTTTATTGTGAGCTTTGTTTAGAATGCTATGAATACAAACTTCCTGCAAGTAATTATTTCAGTCTGTTACTATTTTGTCAGCCATGTTCAGCTGCCCGTATTGTGACATTTATACACACTTTTTCTATGGTAGGATCATATAATTTTGATAATAATTTCAGAGTTTTCAACTCTCCTAATTTAGATGCGAGATTCCCGTTTTCCGACTGTTCTCCCACCAACCTGATTTACAACATATTTCTCCTGAATTTCTCTTGTTCTTACAATTTCCTGTAAACTTACAAAGAATAGAATGATTCTGAAAGTTCATTTTGTAACTTAATTGTTACAATTCCCAACAATTTATAATTCTGTTCTTACAGTCATGTTTTTATGTAGCTTGGCTTAATACTTCGTTATTTGTACCCCCAAAAAAAGTGATTTTGGGTATCTGAAAGCACCTGGTTTTTCTCTAGATTACATAGAAAACCAGATTAGTTTCATTAATGAGAAATTTTGGCGCTCTTCTGCTTTGTGGGTGAGAACACGTGTCCGAAAACTTCATGCTTCAGTTCTCCAATGAGCATTGAATGCCTCTGCGAGCCATTTGGCACATATCACACAATAAGCACAAAGCAAGATCGAGGTTGTTATTTCATTCATCTTGTTGCTGAGGGATGTGAGTGCATGTGCTTTCAAGAATTTGTGATCCTTTTTTTTTTTTTTTTTT
>KK117624.1:61135-79787 GCA_000611955.2 Stegodyphus mimosarum | reverse complement strand
AGCAGGAAGATAAAATATTGGCTTAACTTTTTCCCCTCATTTGTAATATATATATATTTTTTTAGTAAGAATCAGTATAGATTATGTGATTTTACGATATAAAAATTTAAAATAAACATCAGCACTGCCTGCAGCCAGTAGCAGCATTACTGTTTTCAGCAAATGTGTAAAATCATGACACAAGGAGGCCTCAAACTAACAAAGAATAGAATGACTCTAAAAGTGCATTTTATAATCTTGTGCAGCTTAGCAAAGATTGCCACTGCATGAAATGTGAAATCTTTATCTTCTATATATTTCTTGCACATAGCTGATTCTGAGTGTTCCGGTTGCAAAGTATTATATTTTATCTTTCCTATTTAATCAATCTGCTTTTGATTAAGCTGAAAGAATTAAAAGCAATAACATGTCTAATTTCATATGCAATATAACTGATAAGGATTTTTTTTTTTTTTTAATGTTTCACAGTCATTAGCTTGGCACCTATACGATTCTCGTCCATCATGGTTCGTACACATTTCTGAACATGGAAAATAAGTACCTTTAAAGATCATCAATGAAAAAAATTAAGGACCTATCAAACAAATAGGTACTGAATTGAAGCAGTTATCTACACCCAAGCTTCACTTGTAATATGTAAAAATAAAATAAATTTTTAAGATACATAATTAGTAAACACAATCAAATATTTAACATAATTACAGAACAAATTCAAGAATGAAATTCATAAATTTTTTCAAGTAATTAGCGTTAAATTATAAAATTTCTTGAAACATTTAAATTTTACATAATAGTCCCACATATTTTAAAGAGGAGTACCGACTTTCTATTTAAATTTTACTAACAATTAGCTTTATATCGATTCTTTCCTTTATGCCTCACTTCACCATGTACTAACTCGGTCTTCTGGTTTATACAATGTGAAGTCAAGTTGCAGAGCCACAATAAAGGGAAGGTGATAACTCACCTTAACATGTAGAGATAACTTTTAAGGGTGAGCAATTTACTATATTGATTCTAAAATGATATTAGTGTTAATTGTACATTAAAAGCTCAGCAATAAAATGTTTATGCATCTTTTCAATTTGAAAATTTCCCAGATATTTTAGCTAATTTACATCAGTTTCCTTCTCTTTAGCATCTTTTACAAGTTTATTTATTTCAATAAACAAATCAATGCTCACACTAGTTTCTGCTTCATCTCTTAATATTTCAACAATTTTCTCATTTTCTAAAATCAATTTCTTTTTCAATGAGTTTCCTCCTCATTTTAGAATTTTCAGATTTAAAGATTTTTCTTATTCTAAAGAATTGATGGAACATAGAATGTGTGCTTATTTGATTTCTTTAGTAGCATGAGTAGTGAAATTAAATATGAAATAATATAAGATCAAGGCTGGTGCCAGAGTAAGTGTGGCAGAAATTTCTGAATTTAGTGAAACACCATGCAACACAATTTAGGGGAAAATTTTTAGAATATAGGGCAGGCACTGAGGTATATATTGTGCATTAAGACATATGAATCTCTTAATAAATTGTTGGTTTCTTTGATTTCTTCAGTGCTTGTGTCAAGTGGAAAGATAAGAAAAATAAATGGAAGATAAACATTTAAGAGAAAGATGGGATCAAAAGTTAAAAATTCAAATAATTTTACCTTCATTGTTCTTCCAAAAATTGTAAAAAAGATAAGAAATTTATCACAAATTTCCTGTAAAACAAATCCATTACATGTTCATTTTCATTTCATCACATTTTTCTGGAAATTGTAAGTCTATAAATCTTGCCTTCAAATCCTTCCGAGGTGCAAGGTCTAAATTCCAAAAGAAAAGTTATCCCACCCAACTCTGTAAGAGCAAACAGGCAAAGTATTTTTTAAAAAAAGTGTAAGAAAGAAAAGAAAAGTGTAAAGTGAATTTTCAAAAGAAAACTTATACACATTTAAATATTCTGAAACAATTACATGGAGAAAAACTCTTTATTGTGAAAAAATATAAAAGAAGAGAAATGAAATTAATTTTAAATAATTACAACAGCATTCTTGTTTTTTCTAAGATGTGTTTCGGAAACAGTTTGATAGCATTTTTGTCTTGTTTCTCTCTCAGAATCAAAATATTGCTAAGTCACCAAAATGGAAAGTAAGTTATTTTAAAATATGGCAGGAGGGAAAAAAATGTTTTAATATTATCTCGTAAATATAATTTTAATATATTAATATTATTTTTATGATCTTTATCAATGTTATTATGTTTGTAAAAAAAACATCGAAGTATTCACAAATAAATCACTAAATTCAGTATTGCATAGTAAAAAAAAAAACTCGTATCTCAGAAAGGTAAAAATTGTTTTTGATGTAATATTTTCTGAACTCTTCATTTGCATAAAAAGAAACTATTTTGAAATGTTTATGTTTCAGTCAAGGCAGAGCCTCGTATCTAAATATCAAGTGTCCACCTTTTATATTAAAAAGTAGGAATGAATTAAAGCATTACCCATCAAATACATATTTGTCAGTGACTGCTGAAAAATATTCCTAAAAAATGTTACTCTCAAAATGGGACTTGTTAAAAACCAAACAAATATCAGATGAATGAAATTTAGGACATTTTGCCAATTGTAGCAGAAATCAAGGAGGTTTAAAAACTACAAATCATTTCCAAGAAACCTAAGGACTTTTTAAGTACTAAGGCTGTACAAATCCTTTCCATCACAGTTTGGTTTATGTATTATAAGCTCAAGGCAAAACCATATTAATGTAGCCTTTTTGAAAGTTTTAGCATTTATCTCATTTCCTTTTTTTAACTGCATACAGGTATTACCAAATTCATTTGGCTTTTTAAGACTTCTACAGTACTGTAATTCTTATGACATGTTGGTTCTTCTACAGTTGACTGTAATTCTTATGACATATATCTATACAAGTAATTGATTCTAAAATTTTATTAAATAATTTGTGTATGAATTTTAATTTGGAATCTATTTTATTGTATAGTGAAATATGGAATTACAGTGAGATTTTATAATTTTAATGATTCTTTTTTCATTATAGTTTGAAATATATGTAGAAATTTATTAGAAATGTATAATCAGATTTTAATTTTTTTCTAATAGTATTTATGCAATATTATCTGTAAAAAAATGTAATTTTTATTTGTTTTACAGACTGGTTTCATGAGCTTTAATCCTTTCAGCATGTGTTACTTTTTTTAGTTTTGGAAAATGATTATTTTCAATTCAATTGTGCATCATGAAAACATTATTGTATAACTGACAACTGTCATCTATATGTACTCTTGTAAAATAAATATCAATTAAATATTATATATATTACAAATTTACAGTATAGTCAATATGTGAAGTTTTATATATTTTTTGAATAAGTAAATTGCCCAAAGCCAAGCTTTGAAGCAAGAAAGTGTATCTCTTTTTTAGTGAGAAACACGACAGTAAATATTACTTTGGTAACTTCACCTTTTCTGCATTTTTATAGAAAAAATTGACCACAGATTGTATAAAATATTTACTGAATCTGTTATTGAGAAGAGGTCTTCTGAAATATTTCCTATCCTTATCGAGATTTTTTTACTGTTATAACCTATATGCTATAGTGTAGTTATTATTTTTATGAGTACGTATTTCGTCCTGAGTTACAATTTGCTTAGTCTTTCTTTCAAAGATTTTTAGTAGGGCATTTATAAGGAAAAATAATTCTTCTAGCTTGCTCTCTATTTTCTGCACAGAGGCCATATTTGAAAAGGACAGACATATTTGCAATCAAATATGTAATGATTTCCTCAAAATTTTACATTCATAATAAAATAATTCATTCTAATTAGAGCCTTGATGAAATGCATGTATGTTAAGGCCTCAAATACCAGGAATATTAGTTAAATGAATAATCAAGATTATCGATATATGAAATTTACTGCAGATATTCCGAAACAGTTAAAGCTCATGGTATGCTAACAAGACAGAACTTTTGAATATAAGCTAAAAATGGGGGAAGGGGGAACATGATCATATTAATTACTTTAACCCCAAACTTCATTTTTATTCAGGCAAAGAAAAGAAATCAATGTATCTGGTATAAACATTTTTATGTATTTACTAAAGTATAATTTTTCATAACTGAAATTTGTTTACATTGGAATTTCATAGCAAAGGCTGCAAATATTAGTATATATCATCAGAATGTATAACTCCCACCATGGTGCATATATTAATTTAAATTTCCATAAGAAATGCCTTTTAGTCAGTACACTTAACACAAGTACTAGTAGTTCTTAACATGTTCATATATATTCTGAAAAAAGTTATAATGGCTACATAAATATGCAATATTATCAAATCTTTTATAATCAAGTTTCACCAAGTGTGTTATTTTATGTTCATTATTTGCATTATCCATTAAATATATGGTCACCATATCTTATCTGCTGCAATTATGACAAACAGACCAAAAAATTATCTAGTAAGCTGTTGTTTGTGTTTACAATGAAAATGAGACACCGCTTATTCTATGTAATATATAGTCATGAAATATATTTAAATTTAACATTTAATTACTTAAAAATACATACACATGAAATGCATAGTAACAAAATTAATAATTTATTTATATTACAATAGTGATAGAAACAAAGCTAAGAACTTACATGTTTCACTGTTCAATACCTCTAATTGAAGAATATCAAAACTGAATCTTAACATTTAAGGCTAAGTTATTGTTATCATATAATTCACATGAAAAAAACTGAAATTTACATATAAAATACATACAGTTTTTCCTGTTACCAAATTTTAAGAAATTTTTAATATGATATTTAAAATCTTAATGCAAAATTCAACACTGAAAAGCTCTTCACATTAGTTCTAATGTCAACAACATATGCTTAAGTATTATTCATGCTTGAAGTAAACAAATTTCATTAAAAACATATCAAAAGCTTTAATTTTACAATTATAGAATATTGTGGAAGTTCAAATTAAAACCACAGAATAAGAAAAATTTCTCTGCAAAAGTTTTATATTGCATTCATTTGCAACACTGAATATCACAGTTGGAGTTGTTTTGCAAATTCTGCATTATATTTTACCTAATACTAAGCAAGGAAATGTTTCAATGAGTTTTATTTTTTAATCACCCTTAACTTTCAGCTGGTATATGTGTACCATGCACCTGAGCAACATATCACACTTAAAGACATTAATACATTTGCTTAAGAAATATCACATACTTCTAAGTACCTTCATCATTCGTCATAAAAATATTCAGTGTACCTTATTTTAATACAAACTTTTTGTAATAGCTTATTATGCTTTTGAAAAATGCTTGCAAAAAGAATAATTTTATTTATAGTCTATAATACCTGACCCATTGCACACAAATTTTTCACCATTCATTCATTTTGCCAAACCAGCAGTTCAGAAAACGAAAGGCAGTAGAACACTAATTATTCTAACCATTTGCAGCATCAAAAATATAATTATTTAGTTTTGACAATAACGTATAGGTTTCCATCCAAAATAATTTAAATCTTCAAGTATATACTAATGTTGTGCAATTTCTCAATATTCTTCAAAATTTTACTCTGTTAGTAGAGTATTAAAAAATGGTGCACTTCAATGCCACAGATAAAAAGACCACAAAAGAAAAGGTAACTTTCTTTGATTCAAAGAAAAAATTCAAGTTTATTTTTTAAAACAATTTTTTAACATTACTTACATTATATATTTCCCTTTCCCATTTGTGTAAAAGAAAATTTTAGTGCTGAATCTATGCATAAAAAAGATATGAATCAATACTTGCATTTAACAAATACCTACTACTACTTTAAAACTTTTAAATTGTGATTTACACATTTATACATCATTTAAACAGTTTCAAAAATCAATTATTTTGTGTAATATTGCACACTTAAAAATACTGAAATAATATCCTTTTCAATCACTAATTTTATGCATAAATACTTATAAACTGGATCAATTTATGCACATTTGATTTTTTGTAGTATTTTGTTCCACCTTTGTTACTTAATTTGGATAATCAATGTTCTAATCTATAACAATATAAATCACACAATAAAAAAATCTTTTTATGATAATGAAGCTTACTTTTCAGCTAATTTTTGCTTATTTATTTAATTACATTTAATCAGAAAAAAACATCTACGTTAAGAATTAGATTGCCTGTAACCTTTTCAAATGTACAATCTCACTACACTGTTTATGCTTTTCAGTGTTTACCCAAGGCACTTAAAACTAATTAAATATATAAAAACACATGTAAGCAATAATAATGATGAATTAAATGGGAGAGTAGAGACACTTGCATTTTGAATATTAAAAATGGAAATTAATCTTTTCTGTGAGTTTTTCTGCTCGTAAAATGGCAGCTTTAATGCGTGATAATCATGCAAATAGTTCTTCATATAATTTTAAACAGAATTAATGAAATTTTGAAGGGGCATGGGATTGCATTCTTCAGAATACTGGAAGCAAAAAAAGTTACTGAATAATACGACACTATCTTTGGATTCCACTTTCCCTCCCTATCATTATAAATAAAATATTTTTGATTCTTCAGATAATTTTCTATACAAGTTCTATGATTTAAAAAAATATGTATATAAGATGTTTTAATATAAATCTTCAAAAATTAAACAGGGAATATTATTTTTAATAAAAATTAAATCTAACCTTGGCAACTGAAAGACTAAATCAATATTTTTTACTGGAATCCTTCTCCAATACTAATGAATAACTTGTAGCAATCCAAATATTTTACAAGTAATGAATAATTTTCATGCATTGCCTAATTAATCGGCAATCTAGTTATGAGTGATATAGCATGTAATGGCTATTGTACTCAAGCAAAACAATTAAATCATTTAGGTTAAAATTTAAAAAAATCAGCATTATATTTGCAACTACTAAAATTTTACTCTACTAACAGAGTAAAATTTTGAGTGACTAGTTTTGATGGTTTTACCGAACCATCTTCCTCAGCTGTTGTTGTTTGACTTATAGATTAATTGAATCATTATTTCAAAAATAATTCTAAACTGTCTTCCAGCTTAAAATTAGGCAAGAAAGTAGCACTACCTTAGCATAGATTTTAAATAAAACTATATAAAAATATATGGATTTCATGGGCAACCAGACACAGGTCTCTTTTCTATTAACATATTACATTTTACGACGGGGGGACCCTCTTAAATCCACCTTATTTCTTTAAAATAGTTACACCTAATTTATTTTTCTATTTAACCAGCAGTCACATAAGATTTTAAACAACAGTATCACTCAATTTGCATTTGAATATTAAACTGCACAACCTAGTCTCAAAATGATAAACAAAACAAATTTCATACTCAACTACATTAAAATATACTGATGCTGAAAAAGCATATATTTCATCTGCAAAAGCTTTAAATATATACATAGTTAAGAGCGCATATCATTAATTTATTGGTTCATTATCTCTATTCATCAATGGTATTTTTGTAATTCTTCAACAGTGATATTTCTGTAAATGTTGGATGTTCAGTTTTTGTTTTATTTCAAGTTTACAGAAAAATAATTTTAAAAATTTGCATCATCATCTACAATGAAAAATTTAAACTTTGAATGCATTAAAAAATGTAATCAAAATTATTAGAAATTTTCGGTCCTAGAACACAAATTAATGAATCTTTTAATTATTGTTAATTGCATATTTTAGGTTAATTTTTAAGTAGTTAATTTGAAATATTTTGCAGCAAAAGAAATTTGTTTTTAATTATTTAGCATTACAACTCTGTTCCAGATTTATGTCCTTTTTTCCACAATGTAAAAGCTGGGCATCAAAAAAATATTATTCAGCATAGAGAATCTTTACAAATAGGAAGTTCTGAGGAATTTTTGGAATGAATAACTGGAATTTTCATATGCATTAAGCAAATTAACATAAAATCTGAAGCAAAAAAAAGCAGTAATACTTAGGAATAACTATATGCATTTCTACAACAGCAATGCAATCCTCAAGAAACAAAATTTAATTAGCTAATTAACTATAGATGAATGAGCTACCAAGACATTATAGTGGTTACAGCAGCCTACTGAGGTACCGAAGAGCCCGGGTTCGAATCCCGAAGAAGGCATTATGTTTATAAATGTATAGTGTCTTTGTGGCATGGGGGCACTCTAATTATATGACAAGTTGAAAATCCTCTCGAGAGGTGTTGGCGGTAGGGGAAGAGGGTGGGAGACCCTCGGACCCCTTCCCTCAAGGTTTGCTCTCCATCAAAATTGGGGGCAGAACTGAACAAAATTGTATTGTTACCTGTATGGTGTTCAAGGCTCTTGTCAATGGCAGGCACAATGCTGCTCTCCTTGCCATTATGAATTTCATGGGCTTGTTCTGATTTTACTGTCAGACAAGGAGAATAAGTCACAGCACAACGGAATGATTTTGAAGCACAGTAAATTTTAGTTAACAGGCTACCATTTAACTGACATAGCTGTTTATTTAAGACAATTATTAAAAAAATTATCTATAGTTATTCATATCATGGCACTACATAGGATACTAAATAAAAATGGAGAAGTAGCAGAAAACTCCAACTACAAAGCTGGAATTTCAACTTCTAAATAAATTGCAATAAAAGGTAGGAAACAGAGTATATGAAAAATTAGAATTATTTATAAAAAAATTTCATTTCTTTAAATGCTTCCTAAATGTAAAAGATGTCCTGAATCATAATGAACTAGTACAAATTTCTTTCCCTAATTTAAAAAAAGTTTACACAACATAATTGCAAATGTCAGAAATGTGAAATTTTTATCATTAAATAATCCTTGTTTATAGCATTTGGCAGCCCAGATGGGATAGTGATTAGTGATACTGAGTGCCATAAAAAAGGGCCTGGGTTCGAATCCCAGAGAAGGCATGGATGTTTAATATATACAGTGTCTGTGTGGCAAGAGCACACTCAAAATACATGGTGAGCTAAAACATTTCGAGAGGCTAGTGATAGGAAAAGAAAGGTTTAAGACCCACCGCACCCTAAGGTTTCTCCCATGGCATTCCATCTGAGGCAGAAACTTAATAAGGTATAGCCATACATAATATGCCTACTTGGATGTACAAGTGTCAAGCTTACTTCAACCTGTACCTGATATAGTTTTTTTTTAATCCTATTATTAAGTTATTAGTCTCAAAACACATTTTTTGTTGATTGACTATAGATGCACTATTTCACTTTTTAATCAAGTGTGTTGCCACTCGGCAAAATGTACGATATTTATCCTTCAAATTTAATCTTTTTGTTATTAACAAACTAAGCTATTTAAAAGCAAAAGATGGAGATCCTAAGAATATTATCTTTTTACTTTTTAATTGATTGCATTAAATGCATTTAATTCATGATATATCTTAATTTAAAACATTTGATATTAAAAATGTTAAAGTGAAAATATTTATACATACATTTTTCACTTTACAAATATAAAGATATATAATGCTGTGATGTTAGTCTAAGTGTATATTTATCTAGTATTCTATAAAATGTTTCAATATTCCATCTGGGCCACCTCTATTGATAAACCATATTAAACTTTAAAACAGCCCTTTTGGGCAACCATTAAAATCCAAATCCTTTCAGAATTTCTCTTCATCATGCAGTGGATTGTACCATAATGGCTGTAAGCAAGGATTTGTTAGTAACAAAATGACATCAATGGAAGAAAAAAGTTAAAACGTGTTTTGTGGTATCATGACACTAAATTGCCTATTAGTGATAGTCCAGAAGTCTATCCTTCAAATTAAATAAAAATTTATTTGACTAATTATTTCTCTCCAATGTTTGCTCTCTCCCTCAGAATTATCCGTAGATGCCTACTGTCACACTAATTAATAGATCACACCCCTAGGAAATTCAATGATGAAATACCTTTTTTTTTTTTTCAAAACTGCAATGTTGTTTTACAAGGAGTGGATTGAAGTATTTAATAAATATCAATCATATATTTGGGAGAGATAATTACACTATGCAAGGCATAGAAAAGAAAAACTCTATAAAACAGGAAACAAAAAATTACCAAATACTCTTTACTCTTCCTTATTATGCAGTCTTTTTTAATAAATTATTTACAGCTTTGTAAAAGAATAGAATAATTTTAATAATAACAATAATTTTTCTGTTTTAAATTTTAAAACTCTTAAGTAACTGAATTTGACTGTACTCATTCTATTAAAATGCACTGTGGACGGAATATTATACAACTCAGAGAAAACTCCATCAGTTGGTAGCAGAATATTTGATTATATATATAATTGCACATTATTTTATTATTCATAACATTTCTACATCTTAAGCGCACACAGGCACTTTTTTAGCAGTTTTAAATTGCTTTTTCAGTCTTGGCAGGGTGCAAAAAATTAATCAAAGGAATGCTACCTTTCAACATTCCTACACGCAAATTACCATTTGAAGTATTCATATTTTCCATATATACAACTAGAGTAAATTATTGTTGGAATATTTTTACTCATCATATATAAACATAAACTGCATCACAGAACAACAAATGCTTTTCTTTAAGCAGAACATATTACATATTTGACATCTTATGTGTATTCTAATTTTGAGGGAGGGATTACAAAAACACTGATTTTTAAATAATCTTAAGGCTGTGATTCTCAATTTATTTTGTCCCATACATTCCTTTTTATATTCATAAACTAAATATGTATCAATTAATCAGAAATTGGGAATTTTGCACTGGTTGAGAATCCCTGCATTAAGGGAATATTTAATCAATAGGAATTTTCAAAACTTAATACTAGAGAAATTTGATTTCTTTGGCAAGTTTTAAAATACAAGACTATAATACAATAATAAAAATTATTATTAGTAGATATTATAATTTTGCACATATAATATTTATTTTGTTGACATGAAGTTCTTTATCTTAAGTGACAATACATGTGTTATATAAATTCTAATCTTTTATATATAGAACACTTAGACTGGACTGTAGGAACAGCAAGTACAGTCAATCATTACTGTATTTGTTCTGCATTATATTGTGATAAGAATTCATCTCTTTTCTAAAGTCCACTTCCATTTTCATTAATTTTTTATTATGAACATATTTTTAGAACAACTAAAGATGTGCTATGAAGATTTTATTTATCTTATATCAGTTCCGTTTGTGCTATGATATTACAATATTCAATATTACAACAATTACTTGCGTTAAATATATTTAATTTTGTTTACAGGTTTTTTATGTTATTCTTGAAAAGTCACTGAATCTTGCACTTATATTCCATCTCTTCCTGAAATACTGAACTGTGAAATTATAATACAGCTATTAAACTTCAAATGGATTTAAATATCTTGTGTATTCAGGCTATATTATTGTTACATGAGATGTATTTCCAAATACATTTTGAGAAAGTTACTTTATTGAATTTTTCAGAGGTTTAGTGAAATATTTATTAGCCAACCAAATAATGTGCTTTCTTGGTAGAAAGTTTAAAAATACATTTTAACTTAACAGTACCATCTGCCTAAGACTTAAAACTTTTTGAACCCACTTCCCCAACAGAACATACAGTTTATCTTCATGAAAGGAATACATTATCATATCTATATGCTGAGGTCTAGGTTGCCATTCAAAATAATATTTAAATTCAAACAAAATTCAGCCTCATGGTTCATGTTGACCAGTGTTAAAAAAACAAATTGTACACTTTGTCATATTTTGTTAAAAAACAAAATATGACTTTTTTTTTAATGGAGCAGAAATGTTCAGTTGATTATTGTATCAATTTCATCGTTTTAAATATAAACAGTCAAAATTGTAATGCCATCTACTAAATAAAGGTGATCATGAAAAGTCAAAATAATGCAAGATATGGCTTTTGATTCCTTTTAGCTTTTTGGAAGAAATGCGAAGCAATTACAGCCTCATGGTTGATCAGTACTTGCATATCGCTATGACTTTTCATCTCCAAGAAAACCTTCACAACATTTTTGCTTCTTCAAGAGAAGATACTATCTTGTTTATTATATTATCATTTGCATAAATCTTAAACATACAAATTATTAAATTCACACAGATAATATAACTTTATATTAGTAAATTACTTTTAATATTGAACAAAAATTCTGCATAAAGCAATTTTGTACTAAAATTCCCCACAAAGCAATTCTGAACAATTTCGATGACAAAATGCTTTTATAAACACACTATCCTCTCAATGGATCTCCTGATTTTCATTGAAACACATTGTTTATACTTTCTTTTACATCTTTAAATGAATTCTACAAATTAGTAATTTTTTACTGGACAGCATGCTATATGTTCACCAAATATTACAGTCTTTTAATGGAATATAACTAAGAAAATTTTTAAAAAAAGTGAAGTTGAATTAAATTTGCAGTCTGGGCATATTTTAATAAATAAAATTGAAAATTTGTGTGTTGGCCAAAACTATATTACAGTTAAATTTTATATCTAGGCATGTTTTAATAAATAAAACTGAAAACTAGTATATTGGCCATTATTATAGATATATCTTCCTATCGTTATTGTTCAAAGTATATAAAACAAAAGAAAAAGAACATTTTTTATCACCTGGGAAAAAAAACTTTTTTTTTTTTCCTTCAAAGGAAACTAAAATATACTTCCAGCCAAACATATTCAATCATAAAAACAGCAGAATGAGGTTTTAATTTTCACAGAGTATAACACAATAAAAATGCTTCAAAAAATTAATAACCTTATCAAAACTCCAGATTTAAAATACTTTAACACTGATAAATAATATTTACTTATTTATATTTTTCAAATTAAGTGCTCGACATAGAATCTAAAATCAGACTAGCAAATAGGAAGTTTAAATTTATTCAGTCCTTCACTTCCTGAGATCAACCACAGTTATGGATGCATAGTTATCCAGCTTCACATGAATACTTTCCTATAAAAATGGGAAAATAAATCAATAAAAATTTACAATAACATTTCATATATTATCAATGCATCACTAGAGTTAACTTGGAACAATCACAGCAAAACAGTATAATAACTCAACTTGAAATAGATTAAAAACTAGCATACAATGTGGAATGATTTCTAAACTACAATCAGAAGAAGGTTTGAATTACTCTCTGACATTTTCTCATTAAATTGAAAATTTAATCTAGAGAAAGAAATATTCATTTAAGTATAATTTTTATTTTTAAAATAGCTTTTGATTCAATTTTGTTTACATGAAGTAATTTTAAAAGGCTTCAGAAGACTAAAAAGTTGCCGACTTGATATGAAATTGAACATGCTTGTTCAAATCATCAAATATTGCTTCTTAATTCATAAAAGCCAGATGAACAAATTTTCTTCCTTTTTTTGTTTTGCTTGGAATCAAATTTATCTACAGCAGTAAAATTTTAAAAATCCTTTGCTATGAAGTATCTCTATTAAAGCTTTCTTTCATAACCTCTGATATTTCTTTAAACATTCATGTTATTTTTTCATAATATATTTTTATGTTTCATACAGAAAAAATGTGTATAAATTAAAAACAGGATTACAAGTTTCAAAAAGTGAAATCAAAACAATTTTTCTTTTCAATATTCTCAATTTAAATATGGAGATGAAAAAGTCATTTACAGTATTTTGTAATGGTAGATCTATTTTTATGTTAAATTCTGCTACAAAGTGCCTCCTTAAGTTCTAATTTTTTCTGCCACTAAATTTTGGGTTCCAGTGCTTACCTTAAATTCTAAAAATTTTGTCATCCCTTAATTTTGTTGCTCGGTGCTTCTCTAAATTCCAAAAATTTTGTCTTCCCTAAATTCTGCTGCCCAGTGTGGCCATACAAACTCTGACACCAGTTCTGGGTTTATGTGAGTAACAAATAAGTTATCCTTAATTCATATAGCACTAAATGTAATCTTTTGGTGTATGAGTATCATTAACAAAATCTATTTTTAGCATATGGAAAGAAATTTTTGTTAAATTTTCCCTCATCAACATTTCTTAGTGCATTTAACTTAAATCTGTAATCATTGCCAAGCGTAATGTCAACATAAAAAGTTGCCATACTCTTTGTTATTCAATTACTAATATTAAAAAAAAAGTTTAGGCATCACTACATCAGTCATTATTCTTGTTCTCATGTGTTGATAAACATGCAGTGATGAAAGCAAAATATAATAATTAATGATTCGCCAGGTTGGCATCAGGGATATAAAATATTCAGAAGTGTAAAATCAACGATATTTCTATGTAGAATGTTTCAGTTCAAGATGTATGCCAAGCAGATACACAGCTACTGAGCCAAATTACAGATCAGATAAATTTGCGTTAAAATGATTGTTTCTTCAATAACGATGCATTTTATTTACTGCCAAAGTGAAATTTAGAATCCGGACTCTCCACGTTGTTTGAAATGAGAAATATCATCTGTACTTTTAAAATGTTGCATCTAAACAAACTAAGGTGCACCAGTGGCTCAACAGTAAAAGCCACTGAAAACTGGTAATTTGGTCTGGGATTCGAGTCCTGTTGAATGGGCTGGCTCCATGGGTGTTTTCATGTTTTCCCCATGTGTAACATAGCCAGCCCAGAAGACCTCGACGAGGCATCCCTTCCTTTCCGCGTAATGTCTAAGGGTGAAGCAGGTAATAAGTAAAAAAAAACTGTGGATTGAAAGATATGTTTTTGCACTTTCTGAAGTGAAAGTATTCCTATCCCATAATTCAAGAACATTGTGAATTGCATGGTATTAAAATTTCTAAGAGCAAAATAAGCGACAATGTTAAATGGAAAGGGAAAAATCATAAATTATTATTTCTATACTGAAGGAAAACGCCAAACGAATACCCCAAAAAGTACATACTAATTTCACATCTAATGTTAAGTCACTGATAACAAGCGAAAATCTGCTGATGCAGAAATCAGTAGCGAAGTTTTTAAATATATCTATAGCAATAGTAAATAATATAACAAACCAAGATTTACAACTTAAATAAGCTAAAAAGCATAATGTTTACTAGCTTTTACTGAGGCAAGCGGCTCACTGCAAAACTTGTAGAACCCTGTATGAAAACTATTTAGGAGAGAAATGGAAATACATTGTGACCCTTGATGAAGCATGGGTTTGCCTAAATAACTACCATAAAAATGTCTATTATTGAAAACAAAGAGAAAAATGAGCAAACCTGCTTCCTTCAGTGCAGTGAAAATTTCAGTTTATGGTTCTCACAGGCTTATCTTGCACTCGGAAATTACAAATAAGAAGCGTGGAAAAAAATACTCAATGTACTATACAATTTTACATATGATATTTATAGAAGAAATTCCATTTCTTTACCCCAGTGACTTTCAAAGAATAAAATATGATCAAGACAAAGCAACAAGTTATACTTCGAAAAGTACCATTGCATTCCTTGAAAAATGAAGACTGATACATATACTCCATATATACCTTTTCAACATATTCCTGCAAAGTCCTTTGATGTTTCAACTATGGACTATTGGTCTCTTGAAAAGAGCTCTTTCAAAGCAAAACCCACCACAATTGATGGACTCCAAAAAATAGTGGAAGAGGATGGAAATTAATACCCCTAGAAATTTCATGAAAAGCCCTTCTATCATGGAAATCGCAATGCAGACTTATAGTCCAGAAAAAAGGCTATAAAACTGAACATTAAAAAAATATTCTTTAGATTTTAAACATTAATTAAGTGGCATTGAAATTGCTCTAGAAGTGTGTATAAACATCACTGTTTTTAGGATGGAAAGGAAAACTATCCAAACTAAAATAGAGGGTCTATTGCAAAGAAAAGTTAGTATTTTGATTTACAAATTTTTTCTTATACAGATATATAAAAGGTGCCCCATAATGAAGTCAACAAACAATAAGAGTACCTCCAAAAAATGCCCTATTAGCATGTAAAAGGAAATGCATTGTTGCATTGAAGAATAGTAATAATTAAGAGGATGTGAAAAGTTATCTGCTTCCTTATCTTCTTGTCTCTAAGTGCCTTGTATTTGCATCTCAGACTTTCAGGTCCTTTTCCAGCAATATATAGATAATGTTGTTAAATGGAACTGTAACACTTTATAAGGGCAAGTTGCTAGCATTTGCATCTGTTGTCATTACTGTTGAAAATTTCGTTATTCATAAATTAAGAGTTTTGTATACTATATTTATACAATATATTTTGTTTATCTTGATTTAAAATGCACTGCCTGCAATTGGGAACTTTCTTCTGGAGCATCTTGCACACACAAATGCATTATCTTACATCAGGAACAGTAGCCACATTTTAAATAAAAAAAATACGCACTTTTCAAGCACATTATAAGAAAAAAAAATAATAATAAGCACGTGTTTAATTACATATATACACAACTGCATAACTTTAAAAGAAAAATTAGACTTGTAATTTAAAATATGAGAAATTCAGTATTTATTAAGAGATATTTAGCATTACGCAATGATGGAAAACAATTACAATTAGTTTTTTAATTTTAAATAAAAGTTTGATTTACAGAACTAGTATATAATGAGAGAAAAAAAATCTTATGCAAAACTAAACTATATTATGCAAGATTTAATGATGAAATTTCATTTAAAAATAGAGAAAATAAATAATAATAAATCATATTTATTATATTCATACAAATTACTTTACAGCATAAAGAAACAAGAAAAAAGATTTACACTTGTTAATTGAATAACAATACTTTTATTCTTGATTTTTCTTTCCTCTTTTCATTAATGTTTAAATCCAGTTCCCTTAACAGTTTGTTTTTTACAAATAATTTTTGATTAGATTTATTTAAAAGATTATTCTTTTGTATCTTCAGTCTGTTCATTTGCTTTATTTTCAAGAATTTTAACTTCTCTTTCTACGAGAGTTTTTCTTTCCTACAAGAGAAATCAATTCTCTGTTGATTCCTTCTTCTTCTTTTTTCTTTCTTGACAAATTCAGCCACACAAATGAAACAAAGAAATTTTACAGGCATTAATTTGTCTTTAATATCATCTCCTATTATTTCATATATGATTTACAAATTATTTTTGCATATTTTCCATTCTCAATTAGCTTGACATAACCTTTTATATCTTTCCAAATTTCAAAAGCGTGCAAACATGCTAGTGCATTCTCTAGCCACCCATGGTCACAAAATTTCAGTGGCAAAGTCTTATGCACACTTGCTGTCAAAAAATCTTCTCGACATGCTGGAGAATCTTTGAAAAAATGGTATACTGCTCCTAAAATAGAAAGTATATCCTAGCTTGTAGTGGATGCTCCTTTATGTAAAGCATTGTTCAAAATATGCTAGCAGCAACTACCAATAGATATACATTCAATGCTATATTCCTTTTCAATTCATGTTGGAGGGTTTCATAAAACTTCCAATTTACGGCTGGTCCATCCATACTTATTTGCAGCAGCTTTCATATATCTAGTTTTTTAACTGCCATTTGAAAACTTTCAAAAATATCAGCAGCTTCAAAAATCAAGTTACAACCATATTTTGGTCAGACTGTCAATATCTGATATACAGATCTAATTGCTTTTTTTTAAATTTGTTTTATTCAAAGTCTCATCAAATAAGTGGGATGGCTTCTTAAATTCGTCATACATGTGACTCTGAAAATAAGGTGTTAATCCAAAATGGCAGATAAGCAAATTTTCTCTCACTAGAAGAAAAGAGTCTTGGCATAACACTGCACTTGAAAAAAGTTTGTCCATGTCACTACTGTAAGAGTAATGACATATCACCACTTTCAAACACCACAAAATTTGAGCATCCAAAACATCTTTTGAAGCTCCTACAGTGTCATCTAAAGTATCTGAATTTCGTGAAGTACAAATAACACTTGGGAAACTGGGAGGTGCAACACTAACAGGATTTGATTTGGGGAAAAGTCTTATATTCTATCAATAGCTGTATTTTCCCTTTCAGAAATTTTTTGTGCCTGGCACCTAGAAATAAAAAGAATTTATTGTACATTTATTTATTTTTCCATTATTATTAGTATTTAAATAATTTTAAATCAAAATTCTGAACATTTTCTAAATTTTCATTACAAGATAGTTTTTTCTTAACAGATACAGCGAAGTAAGTAAAAATAGGTCAAAAGAGGATCTTCTGAAATCAGAAGATAGGAAATTGCTTCATAAAGTCATCTTTTACGCAGTAAAAGATAATTTTCAGATATATGACAATCAGCAATTCCTGAGCATGCTGGTTAAGCATGCTCGGGAATTGCTGATTGTCATATATCTGAAAATTCCAGATCACCGAGTGTAACTGGAAATAGAGCCAGGAAGAGGGTGGACTGTAGCCGTAATAAATGCCGTCCTGTTTTTCGGCTAAATAATGTTTTTGACATTTTGATATGTGCATTAAATATAATTTAAGAATATTTCTGTATCTTTCATAACATTGCAATATTTAGAATACAAAATATCATGAAGATCTTAATTCAGGGTTGCCACGCTACCTGGAAAACCGGAAAAAGTCAGGGAATTCGAAAATTGACCAAAAAAGTCAGGGAATTCAACTATTTTAGTCTAAATCTGGAAAAGTCAGGGAATTTCATACAGCGATCCCCCAAAAAGCGAGTTCTGCGCCAACGTTGGAC
>KK117624.1:28393-60964 GCA_000611955.2 Stegodyphus mimosarum | reverse complement strand
AAAATCGGTTTAATCCTAGTATAGCGGTACCATGGAGGTTAGAATAGCCTCCGTGTACGGTACACACGGGATTTAGCGACATTATGATGAGCAGCAAACAGGCCATTTCGGTGTTGGCGGCAATTTTCAAAATCGTGTTAAGACCGTAGCGTATAGTAGGATTCTACCGCAAAATCTTTTAAATACTTTTTTTTTTCTTTTTAAGAAATGCCTTATTTGTTATTTTGCAGTAAAATAGAAAAATAGTAATCAGTCATCTAGGTTAACCATTTAATATAACTATATTCGCCAAAATATCGTTGATTATTGTAATTCAGTTTTTTAATTATTTTAATGTTATTTATATCATTTAATGTTGCCTCTTCCCCTTAAATTTATTTATCATTAGTAAATAATACTTTCAAATTTCAGGAAATTTTCTCTGGCATAATCTTGAAACTAATTCTAGCAGTATGATGACATAACATCACGAAATTCAATACACATATTTTTTGCTTATGTATTCAACTAAATAAATATAAAATACCTTCATTTATTTAAAAATATCATTAAATAGATATTTTTCTTTCGTTTAGCTGCAAAATGTCAGGAAAAAAAAAAGACATTTTTTATCCACATTGAGCAGATTCTGATCTCAATTCTTCAGTGGAGAAATCAACTCCTACTATAGTTATAATAGTAATCTTTGAGGATAATATAAAAGTCATATCTATTTGGCAAATTTTTGTGTTTTCAAGTGGTACCATAATTAATTTACCTCTTAGCACAGCCAAAGAGCATTACGCGGATAGACTGGAATTTTCTTAAAACACACCTGGAAAACCTGGAAAAGTCAGGCAATTTCATTCTCCTGTTTGAGTGGCAACCCTGTTAATTTAACACCGAGTAGATAAGAAATGTTACTGTTGCTTAAAAAGTTAAAAAAAAAAAAAAAACTATGATCTGTAGCCCAATTATCCCGTAAATATACAAATTGTAAAAATATATTTATAAACATGTAAAAATATCCCAACAAAATTCTACAGAAAAAGCACAATAAAATTCTTTTAAGTGATCATGAACAAATCCCAGATTGGATATCAAAACTAATTATCTGTACAAAATATCACAAACGATACTGCACAATACCCACGCCTTAATTCTTTCACACGTGATATTACGCAATCAGAATCAACAGCTGCCGGTATTTGGTGAGTAAATAAAGGCAAAGAAAGAGACTTACCAATCTGCAGTGTTCATTTTAAACAGACTGAATTAAATTTCTGGAAAAGAATCACCCATCATTTTGCTTGGTAGACCGCACAACTTTTAGTACTATTCAATCCAGACTGGAAAAAAGATCCCCCCTCCCGAAAAAAAGTCTGTTGCTTGTTTTGCTGGGAACTATAACAGCTTCAATATTCGATCTTTTTCAGAGAAAGGGGAGGTTCCAGACTATTAGGCCCCCACACGCTTCCATACTGTATAATGCATTGGGGAAAAAAATTAAAATACAAGCTCAAAATTCCCAGCTTGGAAGATACGTGTGAAATACAGAAATAATAGGAGGAGGGGGGAGAATATATATAGGAATAGTATGAAAAAGCTTTTAGAAAGCAGAAAATGAAAATTTAAAAAATAAATAAATCAGCGGCCCAGACCATATTTTCATTTCACACATTAGAATTAATAATAATTAAACAAACAAAAAAAAAAAGCTTACTTACGGTCCATGTGACACTTTAAAGCAGACGTTCCCATGCGTGCTATATTGATTTCAGTTTTACACCAGGAACATATGGCCTTGCGATTGCTTTCACTTTTGTTTAAGCCACCCAGAATATTCTTCCTTAGAAAGCCAATCTGAGTTAAAAATACACTTACCCATTTTTGTAGTTTATCTATACTTCAACATTTACTGCAAACATATTATTATAAACATTCATATATGTGCTTATAATAAGGATAACGATCATAATATAAACTGACCGCGTGGAATGAGAATGCAAATTATTAAAATCTTGATAGAAGTTCACATGTCTATGGTCTGCGGGTGGGCGGAAAAAATGTGGAATGTACCAGAATTTTCTACCCCTTTAACAATTTTTAGACCAATAGAATGACGTACACCTGTCAGTAATCGTGTGAATCAAAGATTATGTTAATGCAGAGAAATGGAAGAAAAGCTATTTCCGGGAGTATGATTCGCCATCTGATGCTCCAGAAAAGGAAAAAAAAAAGTTGTTTATTTAGTTTTAGTTTTGATACAAGAAAAAAAATGTGCATTCATTTAAAAAAAAAATAAGTGATTTAGAGAAAAAGTAAGTAAGCATCTATAAGGGCCTTTATTTTCAAACATAAGGACTTATAAGCACTTGTAAGGGTTGCTACACATCTTGTACATGCATTTAAATAGCTACCCACCCTAAAATAATTAAGCAAAAGGTCATCAGAAAAATCATCTGGTACACTATATTTGCATCTTTCTGAGAGAGTTGCTATTAATGGGAAACTAAATTTTTACAAAATGTTTTGATTCAGATGGCAAACTTGCTAAAGTCTATTTATAAATGATATACAAATGGTAACCAAACAAGATTTCCTTTTACATAATAATTTTAAATGCTTCAAAAATTCCAAACGAATGAGATGAAACTATAATACTTTAAAAATCAAAATTCGGAATGAGATATAAAACTAAAATCTGTACAATCTTTTTTAACCTAGATAGCAAACTTGCTGAATTCTGTTTATAAACAATGTGTAAGTAGTAACTAAAAAAGATTTTCTTATCTGCAATAATTTTAAATGTTTCAGAAATTCCAAATGAATGGGATGAAACTATAATACTTTACAAGATGAAACTTTAAATGAGGTGTGAAACTAAAATTTGTTTTATTTGTTAAGAAACAAATGACATAAAGATGGAAAATACCATACTGTAAGAAAACAGCCTCATTTCAAAAACATATAGGAGAAAAATGAACTATTAATTTATTTTATACAATCGTTTATATATTTTCTTTTGGACTGATCAATGAGAAAATATTAAAAATTGTGAATAAAAAATGTTGCTTCATTGAAACAAGCAGTAAATAACTTACTTCATATAAAGCAGGATCATTTGGATGTGGGTGAAACCCTTTCTGTTGACATTGCGATATATAGTCTAAACCATAATCAGGTGTTAAGGAAAATATAGATGTTCTGAAAAATAATTTTATTTTATCGGTTTTAAATTAAATATATAATAACAACACAACTACATAAATAACATGAAGTCTTTGAAAATACTTTTTCATTACTGTCAGTAAGCAAAATAATCAGCAATTAATATTAATTCTTAGTAACAAAGTAAGCCGTTTCCAAATATATCAATTGGCTTTATTGTGGAGTAAATGTAATTTATACAGTGACTTCAAGTGAAGAAATTAAGTTCAGTTTCTAGTTCAATGTTATTCAGAGAAATTTTTAGTACAAATTTTGTGAGCCTATTTTTTGGATTTTATCTCAAAACACCCATTTATAGTATTCCTTTGAAAATCAGATATTTTTCATTCATAAAAATGGCATCGAAATACAATATTTTATGAAACAAAATTCTGAATAAGGTGAATGACTAAATTTGTTTACTTTGCACTGTATAGTTACTAAGAAATTCTTTATCTACACCTTAGTTTGAGGAAGGGGGAATTGCCTGCTTCAGGTGTGAGCCATAGTAAATTTAGCATATCAAGGCTATGACTGAAGGTTACTGTAGTCAACAATGTGGAATGATGCAATAAATTAAGACAGATTTTTTTTTAAAATTAAAATGAAAAAGAATCACACTCTCCAATGACCAGCATAATAGATATATTTTACACAACACTAAAGTAAATTCAGGTATAATTTTAAATTACACCAAAGGACATTAGTGACCAAGGCCAGATCAGCAGTGCCCTACTATGGATTAAACAGTAGGCCTTTGGAGACCTAAGGATCCACTAATTTCTCTAATGCTGCTCCGTGACACTGACTTAGATTGACTGCCTATTGACAGTCAGCCCATATGTCACTGGGGAACAGCAATGCAGTAAATTTAAACAAATTTTTAAATTAAAATTTGGAATTCAGTCTCAGTATTTGCTGCATGCTATGCTCTTAAATTTCTCATGACAAATGCCAATCATTGGTGACCTACAGGTTAATGGTCATTGCCCAATAACTTACAAGCTGACAATCACCACTCACATCATTGGCCATGCAGTAAATTTAGAGATTTTTAAGGTACTTTCTGATTATCTACACTTTCTGAAATGTATTTATGAGGCAAAACCCTATGTCACCAAAATAAGCAACCCATATTGTCGCCAAAATGTATTTATGTAACAACCTAGGTATGTGCGTGCACGCGGCAAACTAGCATGGATTTTGATTCATTTTTAATTCAAATTCAAAGGTCATTTTTATGATTAGTGTGAACATCTTCCTTGTAGCAAATCATTTAGTAATATTATAGAAATCATCAAAATCAAAACATTGGGCAATATTATGGAGTTTAGCAACTGATAAAAAAGAACGTGTTGCATTTCTTCAGAGATTTGATACCTTGTCCAATCAATACAGAATGTAGACATTCACATTCCATGAAGTTGTACTTCTTAAACAATTGAATTTCAAGAAAATGCATTGAAAATTGTAAGTAAAAAGTTAGAATGGAAGTCAGAAATTGGTTTGAAGAGAGATGTATCTCATTTATGACAGCTATTTGGTTTATTGAGGAAAAAAATTTATGTCAAAGAAGTTCTGTGAAGAACTGGAATTATCCCCAAATACAACTATACATTGGTGTAATTATCTCCAAGAAGCGAACATCTCTTCTACGTAAAAAGAAGAATGTTACAGAATTGGTAACATTGGGCGCATCATTGAAACAGACAAGAGTTTATTCACAAAGCAGAAAAATAAAGCCAGTTGAATTCTTCCACAGCAGTGGATTTTTGTATAAATTTGCTGTGAAAATACCAAAACTTTTTTGGTGGCTGTTCCTGACTAAGGCATAATAGCAGAAATTGAAAAGTACATCAAACAAGGAATTATTTATCTTTTCTGATAGCTGGAAACAATACAGCACCGAGGAACAGCAATGAGGTGGATATGATCAATAGGAGATGAATCAAAAATAAAATTTTGTGGATCTGTTAAGTAGTACCCATATGCAAAACATGGAATGGCTTTGGAGCTCATTAAAGTGGAAAAACAAGAGACTGCGAGCCCTCACCTTCCCAATTATAGTGAAGAATTTATTCGGCAAAAAAATTCAGTATGCAAAAGACTGTTTTGAAGAAATTTAAAGAGACAGCTGAACAATAACCACTGACTGTAAAAATGTAATTATCATTCAGATATATTTTTTGCATTCTCATGTATAATATTTTAACTAAAAAGTGCTTTTTTTAATTACAGTAGAAACCTGATTATCCAGCACTCAATTAACTATAAAACTCAACTAGTCGAAATATTTAAGAACTTTAGAAAAATTTTCCCTGAAAAATTTAATAAATGAGAGATTTATACTACCATTAAAGAATTTGTAATATTATTAACACATATACAACGTCTCCAAACAGTATGATTTAGTACCAATAATGGATAAGAACAAGATCAAAATACAACCATAATAAGTTCATTTTAGTTTAATGGAAATTTGATTAATTCTCAATAAGGCAGATTAATTTTTTAAAGAAAAGATCTACTTTTCTACTTTCTACTTTTCCCTCATATTTAAAAAAAAATTATAAATATTTGGGGCTGCATGAAGTAGAGTATTTTCAAAGTTACTGGGTCCAGGCATAAAGGAAAAATGCAACTCTGAAAATGGATAATCAATGGCGATGTAACATGAAAAATTATGATAGCTGATTTATGTTTTTTATAGGCTATATCTATAATTTGCATCTCTCTATCATCTAACTAACTAACAAACAAACTGTTCATTTAAACTTCTACCAGAATGCTTGGTGACATCTCCAGCAAATTTCATGTTCAACAGGACTTTATAATAATTGAAATACATTAGTTCTTATGACTGAAGAGCATCCGCCCTCCAAAAAAAAAAAAATCTTTTATAATTTTAAATGTAGACTTTTCATATTCAAGTTGGTAACAAATAAGATGATTGTTTTTATGATTTTAGAGAGAAAATGTTTTTAATTCATTTACTTTTTTCCAGAGTGAATTCCATTTTTTATATGCCTAACTATCCAGAATTCAAAATTTTCCAAGCTTTCCGGATTGACGAGCTTTTACTATATTATTATTATTAAAGTAATAAATGGCTATAAAAGGTTGAATGTGGCTAGTTTTTATTTATCTCTGATGTTATGTGCCAAATTTGTGTAATTCAAGTTTAAAAATTTATAGAAGAGGAAAACTATGATGACAGGCAGTTGATAACACTAATGAAATCTAAAATCGTTTTTGAACAAACTATATAAGCTATTATGAGTGATAATGTAGCTTCATTAGTCAAGTTCTTGATAAAAATCAATATGTAAGGTGCAGCGGAAATGATCTGAGAGTCTCTGAGACAAGTGGTACGAAAGAGTTGTACCAACACAGCACGTGTCACTGTACAGCTGATTTTGCTGGGTTTAATGCTTGGCAAGGTCACAGGGAGAAGGGCCCTTTAATAGGTCCCTTTTAATATCATACTTTCTATGGAATAGTCAGAACATTACATAAATTATTAAAACCAATCCTTTAATTTCAAAAGTTCATTAGTATTTATGTAATATTTTTTGCTACTGAATAGTTTTCTAATACAGATGTAGTAAAAAGGTGTAATGTAGCACTTTTATAATATAAAATGCAAAATTATATGGCATAAAAGTCTAACACATTTTCACTAAATTCAAAACATTTAGCAATATTATGTGGAAAATTTTTTTAAATATAAAAAATAAAGCTTTGTCGCACACTTTTAATCCCTTTTTGTTTTATAATAAATATTATATTGCACATTTACTTAAACAGTAAATCTTAAATAGTTTATTTTAAACTTAACTTTTATCACTTTTCACATAATTTGTATTTTAACTTTATAATTTTATCAAATAAAATTACATAATGTACATATATATATATATTTTTTTCCTTTTTAAATAATGTTT
Source organism: Stegodyphus mimosarum (assembly GCA_000611955.2). Classification (NCBI taxonomy): domain Eukaryota; kingdom Metazoa; phylum Arthropoda; class Arachnida; order Araneae; family Eresidae; genus Stegodyphus; species Stegodyphus mimosarum. Next base: position 53,831 of record KK117624.1, on the reverse strand, counting down.
TACTACATTTCTTAAATGTTCATATTTCATGTTTCTTTAGCAGCAAACATTTTAATTAACTTGTCAATGTCCAATGAACATGCAGTTTACTTTTCTACTGTTATTACAGAAAGACCACTTAATCATTCTTCATTCATTGAAGACTGCAATAATTTTTTATCAGCTTTAGCTCACAAAAAACAATGAGGCTACTGACAAAGGCATGCACAAACAAATTCTCAATGCAAATGACACATTGGAAAAGTGTCTTCCAAATTCTTTTCATAAATGTACTGAAGTAATGTTGGCAAAGTCAAACAACTGTTAGTAGTTTGTGATAATATGGGTGACAGCACTTCTAGATCTAAGACATTTATACCTTCTGAGTTTCATTTTGAGCCCCTTAGAGCATCTACAAGCTTATTACAACTGCTGTACAGATATTCCTAGCATTAAACAATATTTCTGTCGACATAAGAGCAGGTTCTATATCAAAATTTAAAAAATTTAGTTATAATTGATTTTTTCAGCTAAAATGGGTTAATTCCTGATTTCAGATGAAAACTGCTTTTTATAGTTCTACATCAGGTATCACTACACTGAGCAACATCCCCTAAAGATATAATCAATTCCCTTCCATTAGCTTTCCTAAATCCCTTTTTTGCAGGAACTCTTCAAAAACACACAGCGTTGCATTTATAAGTTTTTACAGTGTCTAATTTTGCAGATTTGCTATGCTAATGTTGTTGATATGAAAAGTAGAACAGATCAAAGTTTCATTATGGCATGAAAAAAATGCATTTCTCATAGAATAAGTAAATAAAAACAAAATTTGTAAGTGGTTCACACAAACACCCAAGACCTTCTACATATTACCACTATTTATACAAGTACTTTTCAAATGTTTAACATGCCTATAACCCAAGGAAGTAATCACTTCTAGATTTTGCTGTAAGGCATATTTTCCTTCTCGCCCCCAACCCCGTCAAACCAAGCACTAGCAATAAAAGGTAGCTAAACATCCTTGAAAATTATTTTGTGACACATGGAGATCACTTTTTCTTGTTCAAATCACTAATGGCTTGAATGCACAGAATGTTTTTGAAAAGTTAAAGCTGGAAGCCCAAGAGCTACATGACAAAATTCAGGAATACTCAAAAGCCAAAGCTAGATCTTTCAAGAGCCGCAATTATACTTCTATATCTTTCAGCATTAGAAAAAAAAAATTAATAACATGAAACAGAAACAAAATACTACTAATAAGGACTTTAATACTACCAATTGAAGCACTGTTCTAAACAGATTCTAACAAAGAAATCTGTTTTATATATTACTTCTCACTTGCATAGCATTACTTAAAGAAAAATTACACATGCATACAAAATTGGTCCAAATATCAACTATTTTAAGTAAGACATTTTTATTTATGAAAATTTCACTTCCAGTATATCTATGGAATTGCGTATCAAAGTGAAGAAATACTTATGAATGCATAATTTTCTTTATAATTATTTTTGATAAATTTTCCCATAGTGTCTTCCTTTTTATTTGCTATGCTTTATTTATATCTTTTAATTTTTAATGTGAAAATTTTTACAAATTTACACCATTTTAATTCTATTTCTAAATGCATGTCTTGATACGTCTATTTACATATCATGAAAAATTTGGATTTTTACTTTACATAGTTAGAAACGTTTTATTTTATCTGATGACTATTAATCTCTAATATGCAATAAATGAAACAAGAAATTTTACTACTGCAATCAGTTTAAAATCTTTTATAATGCAAAATGAATGAAAAAGACAAAAGATAATAATTAATTCATTGGGATATATTTATGTGCAGGATATTGGCATTAATTAACATAAAAAACAAGTAAAATTTATACAAGTGTTAGGAATTTTGTATTTAGATAGGTAATTTTAGTAGAATTATAATTTAAATTTGTTGTATTTCCCCGTGCAATGTAATGCGAAACATATTTTAAGAGAAGGCTGAGCCGGAAAAGTAAAAATACCGAGGCACATGCACTTAACATTTAGTAAATGAATATCTCGGTAACTTGTATTGAAGCTGAATAAATGTAATTGACTGCTACATTAGCTGTAACCATAATTCCATCATCTTTTTGCTTTCCAGAAATCTCGACAAGCAAAAAGTAGTAGAAATATCTTGTGACCGGTTGAAATCTATAAAAGTCTGGAGAGAGAGTGTTTTAGTTAGTTGCTCAGTTACTGTTGTTGCGAGTTATTATTTCCGTGCAAAGTGATATATCTGAATTACCTTTCTCTTTAGATTTTCTTTACGCTTTGCACTGCATTGTATTTTAATGTTTTTAACAGCTTGAAGTTAAACAACTGATTATACTGCATAATATTGTGAACACTTGTACAAATATCTTTGAGGAAAATTCCAGCATCCTGATATATTTCTTTTGATAAGAATAAATTTTATTAAGCTATTATTGGACTAGTGCATTCAATCTATTATGAACCCCTACGCACACAACACAAGACTTATATTTTGAAAACAATCAAAACCTGGCTCTTCCACATAGGAAATGATGACACAAGAAACAAAAATAATAATAATAATAATAAGCTTGCAATCTGAAAACTTTAGATTAAAATGTATACCCCTTAAAAATTATCATAGCAAGTTAAAAAAATATAAAATATAAAAATTCATATAAATATTTCGCTGCTTAACATAAGATTAATTTTTTGGGGGGAGTGTATTTTCATACTTTCTTATGGCATCATTTTATGTTCTATAATGGTAGAAATTGGCAGAAATATTATAAAAGTAAACTAAATGTTTATTATTTTTCTTAAACAAAATTAGCACTTTCTACCATCAACTGAAGGAAACAATAAATTTCTACTATGAAATAAAATAAAAACTTGATTAAAAATAATTTTGAAAAATACTGCTTTTTTTGAATGTAAATTAGTATAAATACGAAAAAGAGAAAATATTTATTTCAAAAGGTAGTAAAATATGAAAGTATCACATCCGTAAGGAAATCAAAGAGATCCCGTAGTTACGATTGTCTAGTGCATATGGATGACTTATTCGACTTTTTGATTCTCATACTGGATTAATAACATCCATCAGATTTTTGGTGATCTTCCATTTCGATGGTGGCAATGAAAGTCATTTATGGAGACACTGCCACTGGAGCAATGCATCTGAATCAAGAAACTGAAAGTCAGTTTCAAATTCTTAGGTCTATTCTTAGGCAATGGCACAATGTTGATTTGATTGTAAATTTCTAAACATTCTGAAGAAATACAACTGCAATTTCTGCAGTGTTATTTTTTAATTTTTAAACTGGAATTTCAGTGCATGTGAGATTTCAAAAATTTTAAGTACAAAAGTATTGTTTCAATGAGAAGTTCTGTCTAGTGTTATCAATATTCCTCGCAACTGCAGATGTTGTGGAGTCCCTAAACTAGCTTGATGATTGGTCATATTTACTGGATGCATATAAATTTTAATATAGTTATTTAAAGTTAATACTAATCAATAAAACACCAAATTAATATTTGGAGACTTACTTATTATATTTTGGTGCACATACAATAGCTATAGCCTCAGGCATCATTAACTGATAAGAACAATGAGTATGTAAATCAACACTGGACAGAAAAGCTGTTTGGCTAGGATGAGTCTGGAAATAACATGCATATTAAACTTACGTTACTTTAAACACTGAGCTAGAAAGAAATGTAAACTTACAAAAATGAAATTACAATAAATAAATAAACAAATAACAGAAATATTTTTCTAAAATTACTACACATAAAAGTTAACATGTATGAAGTTAATAATGCATTTTAAGTTCAGATTACCCATGTCAAGATTCAACAAACCTCATCATCAAATGTACTACGATGTCTTCACAAAATAACTGTACATTTTTTAACTGAGCTTGCAGAAGATCACTTAAAAAGTGAAAGGACTTCATATGCTGTGCCATACATTTAAAAGTGTCATTCCTAAGAACTAAATACCATAGAAGATTGTAATGCCTAGTAATTAGATTAAATGTTTTTAATTTTTCATGCGGCATATGTTGAAAATATCTCTATTAAATTTTGTTTTATGTAAAAGTGTGTTCATGGCAGGATTAGTTTTCTTTAGAAAAAGAGATTACCGGAAGAAAAAAATTTGAGCAAAAAGATTTAAATGAAATGCCTTTTATGTCTTCATGCAAATATTTGTAGAATGACCTTATTTGAATGAGCATATGGCAAGATCAGAGATATTTATATACTAGCTGATGAAATTACAGTGATTTTTAAAAATTGACCTTATGTATACTGTCAAAGTAATGAGATTTTTTTTTTAATAATAAGCCCACATAAGCAGGAAGAAATGAAATTTTATTAGGAAAATAGACACAATAATGGCTGGAAATAACTCAATGAGAATGCAAATATTCAGCAGTTTCTTCTTAACACATAAAATAAATCATTAAATTCCTCTGATAACTCTCAGAGTAAACCTAATAATAGTTGTACAGCTAATCGCTAAGTCTCGTAGCTGATTCACAACTGAACTCCCCGGCTCTCTGACCTGCATTTTATACTCTGCAGCATGGGCTCTGGAAATGCCTGGAAGAACTGATCATAGGAAGGAGGGTTCATAAGAATGGATGACTTAAAAAATGTATTTTCACAAATCTTCTAGAAAGCCGTCAAGTGGGGGAGAATTTGCCAAATACCTCGGGAAAAATTACCTATATTTCGAATTTTAATCGTGCTATTTTTAAGTCCAAAACCGTTTCACTCAGAATTAAAAGACATATTCTCTGCAACAATTAAACACTTAAATATAAAGAATATAGCCACAAATTATATTAAAAACAAAATAAACCATAAAATTATAAAAATAATAAATAAATAAGTTAAACAATACAAAATATTACAATACAGAAAAATAAAAATACAATTGAAAGATTCAAATATTTACGATACATATATAATACTATGCTATATTATAAAGTAATCCATTGTGTTTTGTTTAAAATATGAAATAAAAACCATCTTGGATTAACTGAATAAACAATAAAATACAAAACACTTATCACATTTCTATTGGGCAGAATTCCCTCCTGAAAAAGGACGACCTCTCATTTCTGTTTCTCAAAATATAAAGCACTTTTGCTAAAGTAAGTTTAAAGTTTGCATATTGTCAAGAGACTATACTTCAAAATGATTTCTATCAACTAACAACTTTTTCAGGTTATTCAATTTGTTTTCAATAACCTACTCTGAATAAGAGGAGGAATAAACTGCTATTTTTAATGCAATCTAAAAATTGAGTAAAATATCAAAGCACTAAACTCACATGAATCCATCCTAGAGTAATAAGATCATGTTTATCTAGATACATAAATATATCCTCTTCATTATCAGTAGTACAAGAATCTGATGTGCCAGACTGCTTTGGAACAAGCAAATGTGTAACCATAAGTTGATTATGAGACTGCAAAAGAAAATATGGTTCAGTTTCCCAATAGTTATAAAAAAGGACATGTGAAATCATAAGTATATTAAACTTAGAATACTGAAAGTCAAAAAACTGCACTGCTATTAAATATTCACAAGTTCTACATATGTTATTCATAAGTTCTATTTATGTACAGTACATATAAATAATAGCATATTAAAATATATTTATTATTAATAATAAACATTCATTTTTATGTAATGATGTCTGAAATTGTTAATAAGATATATTTTGCTTTTGCTACCTACGCTGCCTCATTATTTCATCACAGTTCAGACAACAGTTGCCTTGATATTCTTATGAAAAATCTCTGTAGGAATATGTTCATAATTTTGGACAGCTTTGTTGTTTTACATGCATCCTTCCTCACTTCTTATATGAGTAACATTAGTCTACTTCTCAAGTATTTGTCAGGAATGGTTGAATTGTTAATACGTTCAACTATTCCTGACAAATACTTCAGAAGCAAGTGTCCAACATTTGAGGGGGAAAAAAATAGCATACTTGCATAGTTTTGTTCCTTTACCAGAACAAAATCTAGGTCCTTTATTATCATTTATGTTTCTTTGTGAATTTAGAGAAACTTTTTTCTTTTCATTCACATCTCTATCATCGCTTAAATTATCCATTTCATCTAGCAAGTTATTGGGGTTTCGATAGTTTAAAAAGGTATTATATTACCACCTACATCTTAGGCAATATTTTAAAAATTTGAATTGTATGTAATTTAAGAAAATCGTGTTTTGATGTCAAAAGAAATAAAAATTTTGACATTTAAAATATCTATAGATCAGCTATTTTTATGTCCCGTCCTATTATATTATGATACACTACCACAGTATTTATCATCTAGGTAGCATGGCAAATGTAGCCATTCCATGATGCATGACCTTTCAAATAACAGTCAGAAAACTATCAGTTCTCAATATCTACTGTACAATATATATTGTGCATAATAAACTGTTTTCATTAATGCCCATAGACTGCATGCTTTCTAAGCACACTGATTTGCAGAAGATCACAAATCAATCTACAGTTGTGCAAAATATTATGGATTTTTCTCTTTTATTGCTGTTTGCATAATTTCTCAAAGTTTTCTAATCTCCAATTTATTTCAGCAAACAATGTTTATAAATGAATTGTTTATATATTAACATCTTACTCGACAGATCCATTTTTTAATTGCTTGCATTTAAATATGTTACATAATTTTTTTTTCCTTTACAAACGTTGACTTCAACAGTTAACAATATTTGGTTACTTCACTCGTATAACTTTAAGATTTAAGTAATTTTATTCATTCAATTTTTTGTAGTTCCTTTAAATTTTGTACATTTGTTTTAATCTTGAGATTATTTGTTACTACACGGTTATTTCATTAAATTCATTTAATAACTCAAATGAGCAAAAAGAAAGATCTAAAATAAAAAATTAAGTGGATAAACCAAAATACTACACACACCTGCCAAAAATGGTCTAAAACAATAAACAGTTTAAAAAATAAGAAGGCTGCATTTGAACTAAGGTGAAGGACACTCCATCAGAACATGCAGCTCCATCTATGATTTGGAGCTGCATGTTCGTTTATGGCAACAGTCTGATCAAAATAATTAATGGAAATGTATATTCATAAAACTATAAGATAGATCTTGGAAAAACATCTTTTTCAACAGCATAATGTATGATTTCCTCAAGAAGGTGCAATTTTCCAATAAAACAATATCCTTTTCGTGTATCTAGGATCCTGAAAAATTATTTTAATTTTAAATGGCTTGTGATAACTTGGCATGAAAATAGTCCTGATATGAAAACCCACTGAAGGAATATGGAAAATTTTCAAAAATTTATAACTTAATTAAGTTATAACAGCCTAGAAAATACGGAATTATGACAAATATTTACAGCAGCACTTGCAGTCTTTATACAACAAATATCAAAAGAATCTAAGCATTGTTAAAAACCACAAGAGGTCATACTAAATATTAAAGTGCATTAATATTGTTTAAAACATAATTTATTATAAGCCTTTTGTTTAAATTTATCACCATATACATTTACTGTACTACAATAATTCATGCATAATCACTATAAGAACAATAACAGAAAGAATTATATCATAATAGGCATTCATGTAAATAGAAATAACATAAATACAATTCCTTCTCCCAAGAATGTTAAAATAAGAGTACACTGTAAGACTTAACTAGAGTAATCACATTCACTTGAGTCTTTGGAGATTTGGCAGTGAGAAATAAGGAGCATATGATGGACGAAAGAAAAGATACAAATCCCATTTGTACTCAGCAGGTCACTGCATCTACATTTTCTATGGTAGCTAGCCACAGTGTTAACATTAAAGTTCTATCATATACTCTGGTTGAAATAAACACTTAAGAGTGGCATTTTTTCTACCATACAGTATGTCACAGGAGGTTATAACATGCTGGAAAGCTACCTTACATTTGTATCCTCTTTCACGGCTAAAAATCTACTGAATGATATTACTGCTTTTCTCCTTTCTTCATATATGCAAAAATCCTCTTTACATTTTTTCATTAACTAAAAAATAACTAACTTATATCTGTCACAAAAGCATAATGATATAAAACAAACATTCATAAAAGAGAAATGGACTACAATTTCACAAATGCATCATTAAATAAAATATGGGATACCTATATAAGAAACATTATGTGGGAGAAAGATGCTTGATTTCATTAGACAAATCAATAAATTAAAGCATTGCTGGAAGATTTAAAAATGTGGAAATAAACATAACAACAAACAAATGCAAACTATGATCTACATTCGACTTCCAATTTTACATTGATTTACCTTAATATACTACTAGCACTATTGATACCAATGCAAAGTATTTCTACACCTAAATATTTATGTAAAAGAGAGCTTTCATATATCTCTATGTAAAGAGATAAAAAATAAACAACAAATGCAGTCATATTGAACATTTTATTTTAAAATATAAAATTACCATTTTGCCAGCTAATATACCACATGTTTCTACATTCCGATCAGTGTTGGGCATAGCAAGGCTTAGGAATGAGTCTATCCCACCTGAAGGCACAATAACAATTCGGAGGCCATGAACATACGCAGAATCTGGACCCGGGCTCAAAAGAGAACGAGGCTTAGTACTACGGTCTATGGAAGGAGTACTGATGGCTCGGCTGAAATAAAATGATCAAGATTAAAGTTTTATGTGAGATTAAAAAAACATCAGCAAATGCAGTGGCATTATTACAATCTGTTTGCATTCAAAAACTAACAAAGAAATGAAGGGTGCATTCCAATTAATGGATGTCAACTGAAAATTATGTACTAAAGCTCCAAATGTGGTTAAAATTTTTATTTCAGCTCACAAGAAGCTATGCAACAGCATCATTTTCAAAAATTTATAACTTATTTAAGTTACAAGAGCACAGAAAATATGGAATTATGACAAACATTTACAGCAGCACTTGCAGTCTTTATACGACAAATACCAAAAGAATTTAAAGATTTTTAAAAGCCACAAGGAGTCATACTAAATATTGAAGTGTATTAATATTGTTTAAAATATATTTTATTATAAGCCTTTTGTTTAAATTTATCATCGCATACATTTACTATACTAATGAATGAACTTTGATCCAGTAATTTTTCAAATTATGGATAGTTATGAACAAATTCTTCCAGGACCAAGATATCATCTATATTAAGATTTCAGAATACCACATACCAATGAAATTATATTTCACTAATAACAAAATGACATAGTAACGAAAGTTATGCTGTGAAGGAAAAAAGAATTACAGATGGGGAGCTGGTTTGAACTACTATTTTGCATAACCAATGACTTTGTGATTTAGATCTTTACTGCCACTCGTCTTTTCTATTACTCTACCAAAATGCAAATTACTTTGAGAGTATTTTAAACTGAAGTTTTCAGACTGTATGACACGGCATGTTTTTGCCTTTTGTGACCATGCTACTAGGTGTTGTTAGGCCTGATAAGATTGTATTTCTTTAATTTTGTGTTATTGCTACCGACATTTAAATTGTTACACTGGTGAGGAATTTTTCAGCCATCTTCACACTAAATTAATTGTTTAGCCTTCAGATACTAGGTTTAGTTTAACATCTGAAATTTACTGTTATTTTCAGTTGCATCGCCACAAGTGGTGACTTGACCTTGTCAAGCACAAAATGTGCATTTATATTCAAGTTCTGTTTTAATAAAAAGGTTGTTTTAAACCTTTTTTCAAGGCTGTAGTTCTTTTCAGACAAAGTGATAATTTTCTCCAAATCTGTTTAGGGTTGATACTAGTTTATGCTACCAAAGAGAACCAAACCCGATAAAGTAATGAAAAATTAGCAACATGGTTATCACTTTTCTCAAAACTAACAAAATGCTCAAAAAAATTAATCATCCATAACTTACAGAACCCAAAGAGGCTGATTTTGTGATGACAGAGATCATGTAACTCACATGTATATATATAACGACACAAAAAATCATATTATCTCAGATATAACATGTCACTTTTTGATTCTTTTACTAAACAAAATGTAGCTAAAAAATCTGACAACACTGGCTGCAACTAGAAATGAAACACCATAAAACTGCCAACTAGAATAAATGAATTTCTCTATTTGTCTTCTTTTTTTATTTATTTATTTTGGATTTGATAAAATAGCCATTCTTTTCACCAAGCTGTAAATATAATTAGGGTTACCATTACAAATGTCCAGTTAGATTTTATACTAACATTTATATTTAAAGTCTACAGAAGTTAAATAGTAAGTATCAAAATAATTAAAATAAATCCACAAATATAATCAAATATTGCTATACTTCCACTTACTTTTCAGTATAAGGAATAGATAATTCAGAATACAATGAAGATGCTGGAGATATTGTAGATGCACGAGAACTGACAGATAAGTTTCGATCTGTTTCTCCTCCAATACTCTGTGCGCTTATTAAACGTGGTGATTCAGGCAAAATAGTTTCAGCACTTTTCAGAATAGCTCTACCTTCAGCTAACCTCAAATTTTTTTCTTTTTCAAATTCTTCTCTCATTTTCTTTTCTTTTCTCCGCCTTTCCTCTTCTTCTAATAACTGCATTTGCCTTAACTTTTCTTCAGCCTCTTGCTTTTCCTATAATTAAAAAAATTACATACAATTTACAAGTGCAGTTTTATAAATCATTTAACAGTCTGCATCAAATTATTTACTTCTATATAACCATATAATAATCTAAAATTAAAGAAAATGTCACTACTAAGATGTTGACATCAATAAAAGGTCACTTAATACAAGCATTGTTTAAAGGGATCACATTTGTTTTAGACTATTTTGATAACATCAAACAGAATCCTACCATATATAAATGTCATTTAATTGGTTTATTGGCAATATAATATAAATATGAAGAATAATTTTATCATTTTTAGACTAATTAAAAAAAATTTTCAGGACTTTAATTAGACACATTTTTTTAATATTTTAATTAGAAATAAGAGTATATAAAATTCATTAATAATTAACTGCCTTCACTATTATTTCTCTAAAATTCATTTCTATAGTGTTTCTAGAATTCATATAATCCCTGATGCACCTCTGATCTTAAAGTGTGCAGCACCTTTTCATCTCATCAACTGTAAGAGATTCCTCATAAATTTGATGCTCACCATCATCATTTCCAGAAATTTTCTCATTTGCTGCAATTGGATCTGCCTGAGTGAGCAAACGGCTCTGTGATTAATGATATATCTTGAACTTTTTCCTTAATATTCACCTAAGCTTTTATTCTCCAATGTTCTACAATTCATACAAGTAAAAGGTACTGCATTTTGTTCTTCAGCTTTCTCTATGTCATTAAATACTGTAAGGCTTGGATGCTTAAACAATTCTTTAATATGTTTTTTTGAAATATTCCACAGTATGTATTTAGCTTAACAAAATTAGGTTTTTTTTTTTTAACTCTTTTAATTTTATCAATCTTTTTCATGTGATGATTCTGCTCATTTCCTAGCTATAATATTCCTTTATAATTACCTTTTACTGTAGTAGATAGACCCCAAATAGACCATTTGTTTTTTCAGAAAATGAAAGGTGAAAAATTAACGCTACCCTCACTGGGATTCAAATTACACAGCTTCCATCCACTAGCTGCATGTTGCTATCCCATTACACCATGAAAGCGCACTGGAACGACAGGACAGTTCATTGTATTTTCTCCACTGGAAGGGTGACTAGGAAGAAAACACAGGACTCAGTTGACCAAATCCAAATGTTAACAAATTACCAACCAAAATATTTTAGGTTTGGGTGTCACTGCAAAGATTAATCTTTTGATGCATGAAATACTAACTGTAAGTTCACCATGATTCAAACCACAAATCTTCCAGTTGCTAGCTGGACATACAACCTACATACATCATGAAAGCCTATACGAGGCAAAACAATAATTTATTCCTTATATTAATTATACAAATTTCTTAACTACATAGTTTAATTTTGGACATAGTGATTCCTAGAAGGAATAAAACTTCAACATACTTTAATTAGGTATTAATGCTATGAAACTGTCAATCAGAATACAGATACCATTCTTTAAACCAGCTTCATTCAAATATATACCCATGGTCATACGACACCCTCCCCCCCAAAAAAACAATATCACAACCCCAATCAGAGTATTGAATCTTAATTCTATAATACAAATTCAGACTTTTTATGACTTCCATCCATCTTGCTACACCATTTTGGGTGGTGATTCATAGTCTGAATAACATTGCTTTAGACCATTTTGCCATTTAAAACTCCATTCATTTAAAAATTTGGTGATCATCCAAGCCTCTAAATTTAAACTTCCCACTTCCCTTTGATTTGGGGAAAAAATTGAATTCACTATGTTCCTATAGTAATGGACAAGACTTTAACAATCTGATAGCAATACTCAATTAACAATATTAACAATAACCAAATTAAGCCATAACTACTATATATCTTCACAGGATATATTTTAAGTAAGAGGTAAGTACTGATAATATTCAAATGTGAAGTGACATCAAACTTGATTGTTGTTGTTATTATAATGCATATCCTGCACATACCAGAAATTGACATCCATTAATTTTTCTTTTACTTGAATAGTGAAAGAAAAAATGGCGAAGAACTAAGCATACCATGTATAGCCACTGTTGCGAAGCTAAAAAAATCACAAACTATGGAATAAAATCTCAAAGAAAATTTGATACCACACATGATTGGTATTGGCGATACAGGAATCTAATTGATTTGTTAGAAGTTCTTAAGTTCTAACAATCAATTAGATTATAAGAAGTTCTAACATTTGCTATCTCTCAGCAGCAACCCGTCTTTTTAATATTTTGTGTGTTTTTAATACTTTAGACATCTTTTTAGTGCTTTGTGCTTTGTGGGTTAAAAATTCCTCTTGAGATTATCTTATATGTGTTCTGTAAGATTTAAGCCAAAAGAGTATGCAAAGATGTGTATTCAGTCTACAACAATATGGCTTTGCAACATGCCATGAACATATGATAAACCACAAGCATTATCATTTAAAAAAATGAATGAAGTTCTAACATCACTCATAAGGTACAATAATTTTCAGAAATTTTTTTTTAGAAATCATGGTTTTTCTTTCAAACAAGCTCTGTACATCTGTTAACAAACAAACAAGCTCTGTACATCTGTTAGCTCCATAACCTCTGCAATGGCCAATTTGAAGGATGTTTTTTGGTGAAATAAGTTGTGTAGAATTTATAATAAATACACTGCTAACAAGAATCAAACAATAAATAAAATCTTCCTTAGTCAATGAACAGTTCACAATACTGTGGGCAGCTATTTACTCTCTATGCTTGCATAATGGGCACACATTATAACAGCTTGCTGGTAAATTCTAATTTAATTCAGCCAGACCAGTTGGCCAAGTGGTTTAAGACCAATGAATACTGGTAGTTCAACTGGTTTGTGTTTCATCCCAGATGAATGGACTGACTGCATGGTTGGTGTTTACAGTTTTCTCCTTTTGTAACAACATTACAAGGCATTTTCTGTCAGAAAGTCCTCTACAAAGAATCCTTACAATTTAGAAGACAGCATTTGTGGCTTTGCCATATTCCAATAGCATAATTTAATTCATATGCTTAGATGCAATCCACTATGAAATTCTGGCCCCCATACTTAAAAGAAGATTCTTTTGTTAGCTTGCCAGTAATTACACAACATTATCTTTTACTACAAATTAATTACTTTTACCACTATTATTACTGCCATGTAATTATCCATTAAGTAATTTCATGGCATAAACAAATATTATACCTTTTGGTATCAATCTACTTTTTAAAAATTGTTTCCACAATTGCGCAGTTAAGATTTAGTTAATTCCAACTCATTTGTTACACTTAAGTTGGCTTCCTTTCTTATAATTTATTTACTCAAAATTTTTTCCATGTCTAAAATTATTCAGATATTTTTCCATATTATGACCTTCGTCTTAACATAAAACAAAATAAAAACATAAGGAAAATTGATCAAAACATGAAAAATGCACCCAGTCTATATGTCTCTGATTCAACTTTTATCTCTATTTAGAAATCTCTTACTCTGATGTGACTCTATTCATTGCAGAACTGCCAACCTGTTAATCCCACGTGTCAGACTTGTCAGTCAATGCCATCAGCAAATTTCCACCACTAATATTTAATTTCTGCATCTAAAAAATCTGTATTTTGTCTTTAATAGTAATTTATGAACATAAAGTATATTAAGTTTCAGTTAATCACAAATATGACAGTAATATTAAATTTTTATTGAATATTTTCACCAGAGTATTAGAGAGCAAATTTATTTTTTAACCAGTGATTCTAATTTGCCATGTAAAGTTTGTCAGGAAACACATATTAAATAATAGTCTTTAAATATTTTTAAAAGAAATATTTGTTAAAAAAGTATTAAAGACTATATAAATGAGCTTCCTTATTTTTTTATTAGATAATTTGATCATGAAAAGTAGTTTACTTATATTCATTTCTAGAGCTGGGGCAAGGATGAGGCAATTAAGGCACTTGCTTAAGGTGAATAACTAGAAGGAATGCCAATTAGCTAAGAAAATTTTGAAATTTATTTTTAAAATATAATTATGATCAACTATCAACTTTGGAACACATCAAGAAGTATCAAAAGAATTTGGTGTTTAAAACCATTCAGATGAATTAAAAGAATTCAGAACATAATTTATTTTCAAAAGTTCTCAGCTTTCACAGTACTGTATATAATGCTTTCACAGTACTGTATTCAACATAAAAATTTTATTGAAATTAATGCCCTGAAATTAATTTACGTTTGTTTACACTAACATTTTGAAGTTCACAGGCAAAGCTTGTCATAGATGAAAGCACCATGCTGTCAATATTTGTAATCATTTATTATCTCTTTATAGATAATTTGAAGCATAACTATACTGCTTTTACTTCACGATACCAAAGCTTTCCAATTCCACTAATTGAAAATGGGCAGTGATAAAGCTGATTAGTGTTTCTTATAGCAGGCTTAAAGTATAATGGTCTATTGGAATAAAACAATGTTTGAAAATAAAATGTACCATATTATCAGTGTTTTGCATCATTTTTTGTATAAAATGTGCTGTTGAACGAGGTACATGGTTTGAGGTTTTATCCTGTTGTATTGGTTCATATTTAATCTGCATTTGTACTGAGCTGGTTACACTTATGGCTATTTCTAAAGCAATTACACATATCAAGAGATAGTTTAAGTGAATTGGTATACTAGTGTGGCTCATTCTTTGTATAGGCTGGAAATAAACATATAAGATGAGACATGATTTCTGTTCTGTTTACAATGAAACAATAAAATGAATTATATAGTATCAGTGGGATAAAAAAGGAAATTTTTAAGACAAACCACTCTAGCTAATTTTAATATAACTCATACTGATGTAAAAGTACATGTTTTACAAATTGTATTCACATTATGTTGACTCTGACTAAAATATATAACAGATATACCTTGCTAAAAAAAGTTTAAAAAATACAATTTCAGAAAGATTGAATTTTGTTTAAAAAAAAAAAAAAAAAGCTCAAAAGAAAACATATAAAAAAAAGCACTCTGATCAACTGTGGCAACTAGTTTATTGTTGCAAATACAAATCAATTGCAAACACGTATAATACTGGCTTCACTTAACACACTGGCCCCTTGAGATAAGTGATGAGACTGGGTAAAAGTAAAGATAAAGCATGATACTTCGTTAAACCTTATTAACTTTAAAACTGTACTTAAATTGTAGGGATATGATAAAACTGATATCCTATAAAAAATATCTGACAGTGAATCTACTGGCTGTGTTTCAATAAAAGGTAGGGCCCAAATGCGGTTTAGCCGACTGCTTGGCGGCGATTGTTTTTGAATGAGCAATAAATGCGCCAACATGGGTAACTGCGTATATCCGCGAAGATGGCTGACTGGGTATTTTGAAGCTACGGAAACATGTAGTTTTTGCGCATGCGTGTTTCCTATTTTATAGAGAACGGTTTTATTGGTAATGTGAGATGACGTAGCGGTTTATTCGAAATTCTGACGTGTTAATTTAAGTAGTTATTTCAGTTGTCGTTGTATTTTGTGTGTTGAGTGTTGGCTATTTTCGTTCCGTATATTTCGCGAAATACCAAGCCGCTATGGATTTAGCTGTGATGCTGAGAGAGGTGAGTGAATGTACATGTACATTTATTACTTTATTGGAAGTGCAAGTTGCTTAATTTTTATATTTTGTTGCCTTTTATTGAAATAATTTGTATCAGCTGAAGAACAGAACGCTGGTATCGTTTGCAATTTATTTTATTTTGTTGATTTGTGCACATTGCCTACATTGTGCAATTCGCTGATGTTTTTTTTAAGTTAAAACGGAACGCTGTGCACATGGCATTTTCTTGTAATTTATTTTCGTTAATTTAGCTTATTTTGTTCATTTGTGTACGTTGCGTATATTGTGCAATTCGCTGAAGTTTTTTTTAAGTGTAAAAGTAACGCTGTGCACATGGCATTTTCTTGTAATTTATTTAGTTATTCTAGCTTATTTTGTTTATTTGTGTGCATTGCCTACATTGTGCAATTCTCAGATTTTTTTTTAAGTTAAAACGGAACGGTGTGTACATGGTATCGTTTGTAATTTTAATGCCCTTTTAAAAAAAATTCCTTCTTTCTGGGATGCCATTTTGGTTACGTTTTCGCGGAGCGTGTTGGGAAGGTTATGTAACGCATAAAATGTGTAAGTATTACAACATAAAATGTAAATAATTAATTTAAACTTGACAAATATTTTAATGATCATAATGTTCATTTTGCATATTATTTAATTATCTTTTTGTGGCAAGAGTTTCCATACTAATTTATGCTTTAGAATTTTATGTTTTGTTTACAGTAGGTTTTCGCGGAGCGTGCCGGGAAGGTTGCAATTGCAAAGACGTTTTGCAGAAACGCGCCGAATTGGCGATTTTCAAAACATCGCCAAGCAGTAGTCTAAAGCGCATTTTCACCAAAGGTAGCTGACATATAAAATTCTGCTTGAGCTCAAGTAAGTACTTCTTGTAATAAAAATTCATCAGACTGATGAAAGGTGCATGAAAATTAAACAATGGTTCATTGATTAATCAATTACTGTAAATATATATTCACCACATATCAACTCTCAAATCATGCACATAACCATATTTGTTCTATTGTTCACTTATACAACTAAATTAATTGGCCAATTTTTATTACAAATCAATCGCTGAATAATTACAAATTCAGTGCCTGTTATCAAAAGTTATTAGTGCCAGTTTAAAAAGACGATGTTCAATCATGAACATAAATCACCCATGAGATCTCACATTTATGGCACCAAGAATTGTTACCAGTGCTAACAGTCAATTTTTGGTACAATGTGGAAATTTGAGAGCATCTCTCACTGTTAAACCTATGATTATGTTCTTCTGAACATCCAATAACTCCCCACTCTGCCTAAGTTTATTGCATGTTATCATGGAACATTTATTTTCTTTTCCACCTTATACCTAAATGTTTAACTGTTTCTCTTGCTTATTCTCTATCATCAGTAGGATCATATTATTCTAATACAAACCTTGGAAGTTAAGGTTACAATCTATTCCATTCCGAATGTGCTTATGAATTAAACTTTGCAATAAAAAGAGAAGAACATTATTTGATTACATGTATATAAAAGCAAAAGCAATACTTTTTCCTCTTTCCACTTCTGGTACTTCTGAGTATAAGAAGCTAAAACTGAAGATTTGACTTTCTCAGCAATACCAAATATGGATTCCAATTTCTGAAAGAAAATGTCATTAAAATTTTAAAATAATTTTTACTCCTAAAAATTTTTTTAAACAAACATATATTTACTTTATGAATAACTGCACTATAATCTATACTTATTTTCAAAAATAAAATTAATATAAAACAATAAGTGTATAGACATTAAGAACATTTAGGAAAAAACAGATAATTATTAAAAAAACTGGTTATATCCAGTAAACAATAGTGCATAAAAAATCGATAATTTTTTTTAAAATTCCAATCAAGTAAAAAAAAATTTTTTTTTTAATCTTAAAACTTTCAATTTTTATATTACGCCCAAAGGTTTATTTTTTTCATTTACACAAACATACATTTCGAGAGCATTTGGGCTACGTATATTTAAAAACAGCATATCTTTAGAATTTTCGATAGACAATTTTGCCCATTGGAGATAAAAATATTTGATTCTGTACAGTGTGTTGCCACTACTTTCTTTGAAATCAATCAAAGTTTTCTAAATCAAAAATTTGTTAAGAGTTTTAGAAAATATGAAATAGATAATAAAACTTCGATGCAGATTCTTCATTATTTTATTTCTTTAAATATAATAGAGGAGGATAATATTTTTTGTGCTAATGCCGCTTTGAGCTAATAAAATATTAAAAACTGCATGAAACTTACTTTATAAAAAGATTAAATCTATTTTGAAAAATAAAAGATTCTGCAATAGAATAATATTGTTATACATACTACTTCATTTATAACATTTACAGTTTAACATACTAAATATGAAAGGAAGTAATCAGATGTTATCAATATATTTTGTAATATTTAAAGAGGAAAATTAAATTAAGTTCAAAAGAAATTTTAATTCAATTTCAAAGATCTTATAATACAATTCCAAAAAATGCAAAGAATATTAAAAAATTCACATTACCTATTTTATAAATAATAATCTACACTTCGGAATTATACTTAATGACAAAAATTCTGAGGCAAAAATATAAATAATGGATATATATCTGTACAAATTATTTTTAAATAATACCTTTCTAGTTTCAATTTTTTCAGAATCTGGTAATAATTGATATTCAGGATGCTTTGGTACTTGTTCTATGAATAACCTGAATAGAAGTAAATGTCATTATGAATATTAAGTTTTTAATTCTATTTGTTATTATGAATATTAAGTTCTTAATTCTAAATTAAAACATAAATAAATATCATCTCAGAATCAATTTTAAAAATTCAAATAGTGAAGGCCTCTCTCCATTTAGCAGAACTCTTGCATGCTTTTCCTGTATTAAAATCAAACTAAAAATTTATATAAAAAAAGTTATTTTCAAATTATCTGCCCAATCTCCCTGCAAAGTCATCAATCACTAGCTACTAATTTTTTGCCAACCTAATATGTAAAAAATAGTAGCTTCTTAAAAAAAATGACAACACGTTGAAAATTACATAAAATAGCTATGAATTAACAAAATTAAAATAACAAACATCCATAGTAGAACGATAAAAATTACATAAAATATGAATTAAAAATAAATATGAATTAAAAAAATTAAAATAACGAACATCCATAGTAGAACAATAAAAATTACATAAAACAAACATTCATAACAAAATGATCAGAGTTTCATAAAATAGTCACAAATTAACTAAATAAAAAATGCAACAAATAACCATAAATAAAATGCTTAACTTCCTGTTCTCTCAGTCATCTTTTTATAAGTCACAAGCTACATTTCAGTTCATTAATACCCATCTCACAGTCACACCCTTAGTATCTACCGACAAGCTAGCTAACATCCATATTATTACCATATTATCATAAAATATTTTCCTTTTTTTTAATGAGTTAACTAACTTTTCTTTAATGATTTATAGAGCATAGGTTATAAAAATGGCAAGTGATAGAAATGTAGAAAATAAAACCTACTTAAACATAGCTTTTTGTAAGCATATCCAAAAAGCCACATTACTCAAAGGGTTAAACAATATAATATGTGTATTATTAGAAGCTCTATTTTGGATCATACTTACGTGGTATACTTAGTATATAATATAAAGGCATTTTCTAATTGACCTTCATCCAAATACATTTTTGCCATCCGCAACATTTCTGCACCAGATCGAAAATACCGTCTTAGTGGAATACTACGATCAACAAACACACTGCTACCAGTCAGTGCCAGATTTCTGACATAAGTTTGTGGATCCACCATCACAGTAGTGGTATTATCTGGTGCCATGATACCTTAAAGTCAGATTCCTAGGGAAACAAAAGAACATAAATGAAAAATCTACGAAAAAATCCGATTTCATTATATAATTATTATTTCAGATAAAAATTATCATAAGCTCTATGAACACCAAATGAAGAAAGTTTGCAACTATAGTTTAACAGCTAATAACACTCAAACCAATACAAGCTTGTCAGTTTTATTCTTTATTACTTTGAATAAATTTTTATTACTTAGACCAGCGATCTCTAAACTTTTTGATCACATACGCCTAAAACTATGCCTTACCTAATATAATATATTGTAATATAATCCAACATAATGCGCATGTGCTTTAAAGCTGGTACAATTATTCCAGACACTAGTCAGCCAGACACAAGAGTACCTCAGGTGAAAATGCGCTTTAGCCCACTGCTTGGCAATGTTTTGAAAATCGCCAATTCGGCGCGTTTCTGCGAAACGTCTTTGCAATTAATTGCAACCTTCCCGACACGCTCCGCGAAAACCTATCGTAAACAAAACATAGAATTCTAAACCATAAATTAGTATGGAAACTGTTGCCACAAAAATATAATAAAATAATATGCAAAACGAGCATTACGATCATTAAAATATTTGTCAGTTACCTTTAAATTAATTATTTACCTTTCATGTTGTAATACTTACACATTTTATGCCGTTACGTAACCTTCCCGACACGCTCCGCGAAAACGTAACCAAAATGGCATCCCAGAAAGAAGGAATTTTTTTTAAAAGGGCATTAAAATTACAAATGATACCATGTACACACCGTACCGTTTTAAGTTAAAAAAAAATCTGCGAATTGCACAATGTAGGCAACGTACACAAATGAACAAAATAAACTAGAATAACGAAAATAAATTACAAGAAAATGCCATGTGCACAGCGTTCCTTTTAAACTTAAAAAAAACTTCACCGAATTGCACAATGTAGGCAATGTGCACAAATCAACAAAATAAAATAAATTGCAAACGATACCAGCGTTCTGTTCTTCAGCTGAGCCAAATTATTTCAATAAAAGGCAACAAAATATAAAAATTAAGCAACTTGCACTTCCAATAAAGTAATAACTGTACATGTACATTCACTCACCTCTCTCAGCATCACAGTTAAATCCATACCGACTCGGTATTTAGCGAAATATAAGGTACGAAAATAGCAAACACTCAACACAAAAACACCGCATTCAAAGAATACAACGACAACTGAAATAACTACTTAAATTAACATGTAAGAATTTCGAATAAACCGCAACGTCATCTCACATTACCAATAAAACCGTTCTTTATAAAATAGGAAATATGCATGCGCGAAAACTACATGTTTCCGTAGCTTCAAAATACTCAGTCAGCCATGTTCGCGGTTATACGGAGTTACCCATGTTGGCGCGTTTATTGCTCATTCAAAAACAATCGCCGCCAAGCAGTGGGCTAAAGCGCATTTGGGCCATACCTCACACTCATGTGATACATGATCTCACACTCATGTGATACATGATCATACATTCGTATGAGCCTACTTATTTCGCATTTCCACTTCAAGTAGTGGGGGAGAGGGGCACATACCCCACTTTGTAGATCACTTATCCCAACAGGACAAAATGGTGTCTGTACATATATCCAGAAAGCTAATTTTAAAATATAATGTAACAAGATTTTACATTAAAAAAAAATTATTTTTTGATTATATGCTCTCTGACAAAAAAGTTTATAATTCATTGTGGCGAAAAAAATTTATTAGGCTATCTTCGTGGCTTATAGATATTGTTCGAAAATAATAAAATGAAGCCTTTTATAAGAAGAAATTTTCTGAGATTTAAATACCTATATAGCCAATGTTTACTTTTTTATTGTCGGCACATTCAGTAATGATTAAATATAAAGCACATAAATCTATGGATATAATATATTTAAAGCAGCTGCTTGAATTATCGCCAAGTTGCTGTTTCATTTATTGCAAAGTTGTTTCACTTATGATAACCTGAGTAGTTGAATTTTATGGAAACACTATTATGACGTAATTGGTTACGTGATTGCAGTGAATTTGAATGATAGGAAAATACTTTTTTTAAGTGGTTGCAGACAGAAGAGAAGAAACGGTTGGATGTAATTCAAGGGAATTATAAGTGTCCCGTTTTACGAGGAAAATATGTATTGGTCGAACGTCGGAGGATACCGTCACTACAGAGGATATGTTTTACTCTTATTTTTATGAATTTATGTGGCGACACCAGTATACAGATTCTAGCTCAGATAATTTTAAGAAGTTTTTGGATGATGTTAAGAAATTTTGTTTGACTGAAGACACGGGAATTTCTAAATAAGGTAAGTGGATATTTCCTTTGTATAGTGCTAAGATGAATTTCCTTTTTCATGTTATTTCATTGTTTGATTTAAAATGTTGTTTATTGAGCTTATACATTTTTTGTTTGGCTCTAGTGTAGAACTGGCCGCTCCTTTGACCTTTTAAGTGAAAATACATTGATATACATGGACAAAGTCAAGAGAGTGTGCAATGCCAAGTTTGTGCAATTCTCTGACGTTTAAGTGAAAATAGGTCGATGTATACATGGACACCGAGTTTGTGCAATTCTTTGACTTTGTCTAGCTGACAAAGCCAAAATAAGTCAAAGAATTGCCCAAACTTGGTGTCCATTATATCGCAAATGTTCACCAAGAGGCAGCCGTAAATATATTTTTACCAAATCTACATGTATTTAAGTACATGTGTGGTATGCATGTTTGTTATTGCTGCATGTGTACTCAAAAATACATCAAAAACACAGTATTACTAGTACTGAAACAAGGGGTGCAGATAATCAGGATCAAAACAAAATTATGCTTCCTTATTATTAGTCAATATTCTGCAAATGGCACCAAAATTATCAATGAACTGGCAATGCAAACTATCCTTGAACAGCCAATAATACTAGCAATGATTTACTCAAGATGAGAAGAGCTCTATGTGTTATCATGTTTTCTTTTTCATATAAATGTAAACAATTTGCAACCACTCATAATTCTGCCATCAATAGAAAGGTCTCAGTATTCCACAACAGCGACACACCTATATATAGGAATGATTAGGCAATACCAAACAGCTCATGCATTTAAAGGCCCATTACTTTTTGCTTTGTGAATACTAAAAAAGTAATAACAAATTAATAAATTTGTTGCAGAATCCATCTTTGGCATTTTATACATGCAGATTAAATTCTATCTTGCTTGCTGTGAATCCAGTGCTGCTTAATGAATTCTTTTGTTTACACATTTTGGCCTGTCTGCAGAATAGTAACACTATCCCCATCTGCACAAGTGTAATCTAATCCAAACTAGCATGTTTTGTTTGTGATAATCATTTTTTATTTATTTTTACTGTGCTTTTTATATTTGAGCATAAAAAGGTACTAATGCACAGCAAAAAAAAAAAAAACTGTTATCACAAACCAAATTGCATCTAAGTTTCAAGCCCATTGTTCCTTTAAGTTTACTTTTTCACAGAAAAACATCTTACTCGCTGAGCTTTGTATGCTAGTGTGAATAACCTTTTCATTTGATGAACAATATTTCCGACAAGAAGAGGTGTTATAAGATTTAATGGCAGTATCCTTAAATGAAAAACTTTATTAGTTGAACTGTTATTATACTTACACAGTTTATAAAATTGTTAATATGTGTCTTTTAAATACTATACATTTCATAATAATAAATACTATGTATATTCAACAACAAAGACATACACCCCCCCCCCAAAAAGGAACATTACTGAAAACACTAAAGATTTCCAAAACAACTTCCAGAGATTTTCTTTTCAACAGTAATAAAAACCTTTCTGACTTATATTGCTAATAGAAATTTTTAATACTGAACTGCATATTAAGTATGTGTTAAAATATAATTTTTCTAAATGTTCAATTTCTTCCACTGTTATTTATGTTGAAGTCACCACACACAGTTCATACCAGACTTCTAATTTAAACTCTAGTGTGTCTTAAGCCAGTTAAAAATTTAAACGGAAATAATACATAGCATTACAAAAAATAAAATATTTATACCTTAAATAAACATGAATTCAAAAAATTAAAGTGTTATATATATAATATATTTTGAAAGATTTTTGTTTCATTGAATTACATTATCAAATATGTACAGCTTAAATATATCAGTATAAAAGAACAAATTAAATATTAAGAACATAAATCAGCCAAGACAGAAAAACATACAAGCATTTACATAAGTGATTTAAAACATTAAATTATGCATGAAGTTAATATGAGAAGTAAAATATCGCATTTATTTACAGCATACATATAGATATAAACTAGAAGCTAGGCAAATGCTTAACAATTTTAAAATTTATACTATGATAAAAAATAAGACCACAAAAATTTACGTGGAAATATCAAGAAAAGTACTTTTGAAACAGAACAGTTCTAGCAATTCGTTCAAGTAATTTGCTCGAAATTCAACCCAACAAAATTTAACAAGAACTGACTCATCACATACTCGATTATGGGTGACAGAGCAAAGTCTAAGAAAAATAAAAATAAATTAAACAATGCTTCTCCAGGAAAAAGAATTTTTCAATTATGGCATACTAGACGTATAACTAATTTCTACGGAAATCTCTATTAAAAGTACAGCATTTATGTTATTAATGTAAATCAATCTACATACACATTACGAAGAATTTAAAAATATTGTTTAATGTAGAACAAAACAAAATTAATTACCGTAAGACTTAGTGCATTTGCTTAAATTCAATGTAGATAAAGTTCCTATTTACAAACACAGTTTCTTCTTCTGAACGATAAGAAGCCGCTGCAGATAGCCATATGCTTTTTTCAGAACATCCTACAAATGATGCTATTACTCAGCCTAAATTTACTGTGTATTGCCTCAAAAAATTTCACTAAGGACTGAAATACATCATAATCAATATCATAGTAAAACTGAAAACCCACCAAAACAAATATTACGCTGCCATTAACCGGTTATAATTCTTGTGGATGCTACTATCGGTGTTATTAAAACGGCCTTCGAGAAGATAATATATTATTAGTTTATGGCTCAGAACTTAAAGCAAACATTTGGAGAATGGGGAAGAAAGATGCAAACAAAAATACCAACATAAGTGAATATTGAGATTCAAGGTTATAAAGAGTTTTTATTTTAAAAATGAAAACCCAGTACTGTGCAGTATATGTCCAATATTTACTCACAAAATTCATCCTATCGCTTGTCAACCCCTCTTCATAAAGATGAATTACGTTGCATATTTTTATGTTGATATATTATATATATATATATATATATATATA
>KK117624.1:0-18035 GCA_000611955.2 Stegodyphus mimosarum | reverse complement strand
CCAAAAAAAAAAAAAAAAAAAAGAAGGAGAAAAGAACCGACAAGAAACTACATACAAACATCATTTCTATGATTATTGTGATGAGAACTGACGGAAATAACGTCCAAGGCAAATTACTAGAGTAATTTATTTAGCTTACGCTATTAGGTGTTTGGAAAAGTTCGTTGAATTTTTAAATACATTTATTTGCTTAACGGTAATAAAGCTACGCATACTCATTTTCCAAGGTCCTCCTATATTTGAGCCGATTCTTTATGAAATTCTTACTCTTTATTCCCCTCTTAAACTATTTTTACCTTTTTGACAGCAGTTTGCTATTAATGCCAATGTCGTTATTTCCAGATATTTCAAAAGGCTTCCACAAACATTGGATATTTATCAGTCTCTATACCGCAGACGATTTCCTTTTGTTTACCCAACAATCATTTTTTGTGTTAGAATATAACAACATGCCAGGGTATAGATGTACTTTACAGAACTTCATTTTTATCTCTGTTGAATAAAATAGGCTTCTGTAGTTAACTAATATATCTCAGAATGCATTTTAGGTAGTAAGTACTTTTATAAAATTATTACTTTTTTTCCCAGTGACTGTAATCGTTTATAGGCGTTGACCACTACTAAGGCTGGAAGCGGTGGTTTTTTTATTATGGAGGCACCTAATAAGTGGGCCAATGTTGCCTCCTATGAAGGGACGGAAAAATTACATCCATTCGTTCTGCAGGATTCGAACCCCGGTCCTTCGGTACGATAGTCTGAGTCACTAACCCCTTTCCAATCTGAGCGGCTTTTATAAAACTATAAACGGTTTAAAAAAATGGCAAGTTAGCAATAACTTCCACTTTATTACCAACGAAGGATTAGATTAAGGCCTTTAGAAGTCTTAAGCACTTAAAAGATTTTGATCCCCTCACATATATTTAGGCCACTTTCTTCCTTATTCCCTCTCTTGGTGTATTTGGACTTCATTCTATGGTAAAAATAGCGATTGGACACTTTTGTGGCGCCCTGCTTGAGTACCTAAGCACCTTTTTGTGATGACATTTTCACTTTATGCCCTAAGCATCTTTTTATAATGCCACCTGTCCTTGATGCCCTAAACACGTGCTTATTTTGCTTAGTAGTTATCAGGACTTAGTGTTCTGTGCATCATTTTTGGAAACATAAATACAGTCTGTAATCGGGTTCTTATCCTCAAGTTCTAAGTCCTGAACTGGAACAGTGAGCTGATGAAATGTAAGCTTTGTTCTGATGTAACTGCTGGGCTGGATAATAACTGCACGTGAAGGGATTTGAAATCCTCTTTTATTAAATCACTCTTATTTACACACTTCCCGACTCGGGAGAGATACAGAAAGTAAAAGACCGCACTTGGGTCGAACTTAACAATCAAATAAATTTAAATGCTAAACCTAAAATAGAAATTAAATCAAAGTTTGCTCACAGAGCGATTCGCGGAGATTGGCCTCTACCTGAAAGGGTGCGTAGCAAGATATACTAATACTAGCGCACTTCAAATTGTTTTACAATGCAATCACGGAGTAAGCACTATGGCTTATAAATTTAAACTGCTAGCTGGTCAGACGAACGTTGAGCCGAGTGGCCGTGATCTGAGACTAAAGCTCTCTCACATTGAGAGGTTTCTACCTCTGGCTTAAATAGTACTTGGCTGTACTTCAAAATTAGCATAAGCTGAAAACGCGCGCTTCTTCTGACAGGAAGTTGAAACAGAGAGGAGATAGACAGATTTAAATTAAAATAAAACTTGGTTAGTTTAACTAAAACCTTACATAGTTAATCCAGCTTTGAATTTAACAACTTTTCCGAGCATTTTACAGAATAGATTCCACAATTTCGTCTTTCGGACCACGATTTTTGATTTAGAAATAAGAAACTTAAACACTGAATGTTTTCTACGCTATGAATTTATGCAAAAGGGAATATCGTAAGACGTCTCAATACTGTTAAATGCTCAAAACTTCGAAGTGGAATTTTGAACCTTTTTATTTGACATTCCTTAATTTGTAAACTATCCTCGGTCACATAAGAATTGATTGTAACAAATGGACAAACAAACTGAACTTAAACAAGAATCAGAATGAATAACTTCAAAGGTAATTAAATTTTAACATGTACTGGTTAAAAGTGAAAAAAAAACGGCGGGTTCTCTTAAAAATTTGTTCGCTTATTAGCCAGTATAAAGCATACGAGAAATGAGCACAGAAATGGTAAAATGAGCAGACTTGTTGGATAGCAATCAATTTCTTTATTTCACACACACACACACACACATGCACGCACGAGCACACGCACACGCACACACACACACACACACACACACACACACACACACACACACACACACACACACACACACACACCAAAAAAAATGTCTCTAAACCGTTATATGGTAAAGATAGCTTTCTAACAGAAATTTATGAAAATAATCCGAATGATTTAGTCTCCTGCAAACGAAGAATGTTGCTCTGCGAATGTCCCATCTCTTATTCTCCTTAAGTTAACACCTTCAGAGATGGTTGTATACTTATTATTAACTTGCATTTAATCCCTTAGTAAACGTACTGCTGTTTTTGTAGTACATATTATTTTATTTTACATTCAGAATTATTATCCTAAACTATTTTACTGTGTATTATAGGTAAGTAAACAACTTTTAAACGTATCGTTTTCTTTGTGTGCTGCCAAATTTTGAAATCGTTAAAAGTGTGCCGCAACAGAAAAAGGTTGAGAATCATTGATCTATGGTATCAACCGACTTCTTTCAGGCATGTCGAACTCAACCGGTTGTACTGTCATCGAGTGATGTTTGATACATTCTTATTTGTCCATGGATGTGCCATTACCACAGAAATAGTCTCGAATGACATAGCAGCTGAGTAATATTACTTGTATCTAATTAGCATAAAGCATTTCTCATTCGCTTTAAATAAATTCTTTATGCTCAGTAGTTGAGCATAGTTTTACAATTTGTCCATTTACTCAATACTTATGTATCAAATTTTACAAATTGTTAAAAAAACTGTCTAAAAGATTTAATTTTGCGGGTATGTGTCACAGTGCATATTTATTGAAGAACTTGATTCTAGTAACCTATGTTTTCTAAATAAATCTGACAGTCTTCTCGAGAGATTGTTTTGAGAAATGAAGACAGAACCCACATAGCACAAAAACATCCTTGGGATATCTGAGGATGTTGCTCGCAGGATATGAGCGCATCCTCATGACATCCCGGAATATCCCCCGAACCTTCTAAACACATCCTGCCGAGTGCTTAATGTCACATCCCAGTATATCCTCAGAACATCCTAACCAAGTCCTATCAACAGCGTGCGGGATGTTATTAGGGTCTAAACTCCTATTTACCACATCCTTAGGCCATCCTGGGATATCCCACTAAACCTCCTAAACGCAACCCATTATATCCTATCTACGTCCCATAGACAGCGTATGGGATGTTATTAGGATTTAAAATCCTACTTACTACATCCTCAGGATATCTCGTAATATCCCAGTTTCCTCCTAAGCTCATCCTCCTGAGTGCTTAACGTCACATCCCAATATATCCTTAGGACATTCTATCTACGTCCCACAGACCGCATATGGGATGTTATCAGGATTTGAAATACTAGTTACTATATCCCGGAATATCTCTTTAACCTCCTAAATACACGCTGCCGACTGCTTAATGTCACATCGCCAGGAATTTTCCTTACATTCCAGTGAAATGCGTAAAGGTGTTGGGATGACCTAAAACCTACTTATTTTCTACAGTCTCAGGTCCTTCTCCTATGGTTACTGTGGAAAAATAAGAAATGTTGAGAATATTTATATAACTTAGTTTCTTTAATCTGAATTTCAATTTATTTAAAAATTTGTAAATATATCTAAAACTGAGCAATGGGAATTAAAATGAATTATTAATAAAAATTTTCAGAAGAGAAAATTTTGCTTTTATTTTTAAGATATTAAAAATCTTTCGACCATTTTCAAACATCCAATACCCCAAAATTGAAGTCTTCAATAATTAAATTATTCTAAAACATCACTTTCTAATTTCAGCTAATTTGCATTCAAAACTCAATAAAATTAACCATTTAAAAATCTTTACAAATTAAATGAGTCATCTTCCTTTAAGGAATTTTTTGTCTTTTGATGAGATCGTTGGGAAATTGTTAAAAGGAAATTTTATTTATAAAACTAAATCAATTCCTCGACACAGAATAAATAAATACGAATAAGAACTTTTGTAACATCAAAATGCTGCAGGCTTTTTTATATATTTAATATTTAGTTGTAAAAATTATGTTCTTGACATTAACAATTCTCTGCATCATTAGAAAAGTAACTCAAGAAGCTCTTCTAAAATTTTTTCTGTTCACACATTTAAAAAAAAAAATCTGAAAGGGCTCAGATTTTAGAAGTCACTTAAAAGAGCTTAAAGTTTAAGATGGTTTATCAGGAGAGATTATCA
Organism: Stegodyphus mimosarum; assembly: GCA_000611955.2. NCBI lineage: Eukaryota > Metazoa > Arthropoda > Arachnida > Araneae > Eresidae > Stegodyphus > Stegodyphus mimosarum. Next base: position 13,543 of record KK117624.1, on the reverse strand, counting down.
ACACAGATGGCTAAGGGGAAGTAGCAAAATGTTCTATAGGATACTGAGAACCGGAAAGTTATATATCTTCTGTATAAGCTCCTCGTATTCCACTTGACGAGTCCCTTTTGATCAAAACTGGGCTGTAGTTTGTAGAGTCATTAAGTTTATTTTGGAACCGAAGCATGAAACATGAAACAACAGGAAGCATGAAAATTCAGCAAAGCTCTCGCCAGGACTCCGGACTTTCCGAATCCCAACAGGACGTGCTTCAATTACACCACGAAGGCATGTGGTAAGAAAGAAAAAAAAAATCCTTACAATGTTCTCCACTTAAAGGGCGTATGGAAAGAAGAGGATCCAGCTGTCAAATCCAGGTAATGGCGAATTATCGTTCACAATATTTTAATTCAGGCGCCACTTGTAGAGTCATTAAGTTTATTTTAGATCAGAAAACACGAAAAATCAACAATGTCCCAGAGTTCCGGATGTTTTAAGTGGGAAACCTTTTATAAATTAGGATGTTCTGCAGAACACCTTACACTTTTTAATCTTCGGAATCTATTTTTAAATACGTTATAACCAGGATACATAATTTTTAAAATACACGCCTTCAAAACTCGTTTAACTTATATCGTTTTTAGTAATTAAGTCAGCAGAAAAAATGCATATTTGTTTTTAATAATTCAAGGCTATCAGAGTTAACTTGAATTCGAATTTTGTCTTTTTTTGTAAGTCAAAGGGGATCACAAGATGGATCACTTCGAGGACCAGAACTTGGGAAAAGTTGCTGTGGAAGGTTTTCAGAAGATGTTAACTTATGAGAAATGCCTACATCGAAGATAATAAATAATACGTGGTACCGAAATTAAAAGAAAAGTAAACATTTTGGACTGGACAACATTTCAGTTCATTTAAAACTATGGAATATAATATTCTCAGTAACACTTTTGTAAATAAATAAAAAAAGTATCTTGAAGAATTTTAATATAGATGCATAAATTATATTTGCATATATAAAATATAAATTAGTAAATATTAATTTCAAAATATTGAAAATTAAGGTGATGACGACTCTCTGATGACGACTAGCCCCGGTACCCGATGGTTTTCGACTTCTGTGGAAGCGACGTTGGAGAGGTACTAATGTTTATCTACATTATCAGAAGTGAAGGCACCACTATGCCAGACTGCACTGTATACATGTATAAATGTTGATACATATCGAGCTGCGAGTTAGAATTTAATTAAAAAATTCTTTTTTAAACTGGATTTTCGAAAAACATTGCAACTGGAAATAATGTATCTTCTATCTTTTTTTGGGCTACTAGTGGTCGAGTGGTAAGATCGTTGAATAATGGTGCTTCGACTGGAGTTCAAATTCCGGCGAATGGGCTGACTGTATGAGAGTTTTGTTGTTGTTTTTCCACATGTAACACAAATACGACCAGTTTCTCGTAAAAAGCCCTCCATGAAGGCATCCTTTCCGAGGGAGGGGGGAACAGCTCTCTGCCTTAATCAGTTAACCTTCTAGAATCTCCTGCTCCCTTATCTTGTATCTCCTGCTTTCAAAACAATACTTAATGTCTCTACAAAATATAAGATGTAGGACCCTGGCACAGGTAACGTTTTAAATTCAAGAAAATATTCGTTACTCGACTCGTCATTTACGAACATGATTATAGACCACAGTTTATACTAACATTTAAAACCGAGATAAGGGTGAGACAAGTGCCGCACTTGCTTCAGGTGAACGGCTAAAAGGGACATCAAATTAGCTTCAAAATTTTAGCAATACATTTAAAAATATATTATGACTTGACAACTTTTAATTTTGAAACGCATCTGCAACTTGGGACATATAAGTACATAGCATATATATATAAGTACGTCCTGAAGCGAAATAAAGTTCTAGTACCATAAACTACGAATCTTGAAAATAAATATAAAAACGTGCTGTTCGAGCCTTGTTTCCTTCGATGCCAATATTAGATTACTCTGACAGTTTTGATTAGCTGCTGCCTGTCTCGTGAGTGAAACACCCCCGGCAGGTGAATCTTGAGATATATGAATTAAACTATTAGTTCCGATGAATAATTACTGAAATACGGTAATGTGTCTTTCATTGAGATGTTATGGTAACAATTCAATGTTATGATCAAGTCGATGAGATGAGGGGAAACTGAAAAGCAGTTTTCGTGAATATGCAGTAGACGTTTGGAGATTTTAGATTGGTCGGTGCTGTCACGTGAGTGATCATCCACCCAAGTACAGACCCCCAGCTCCTTGCTGCTTGAAAATTCCAAGAAATATATAGAGAAACACTATCTTAAGTAGAGCATTTCAAACAACAAAGAAAGCGCTATATGAGCACATGCGCGCTCGCGAGCTTTCCGTTAATCCATTAACGAAATCAAATGAAAAACTTTATTAATAGTTAACGATTAAATATTTAAAGTGAGACAGAATATTTAATATCATGTATTTTATATCTTTCAACTCATCATTATGGCTTTATATTTATACAACGCTCAAATTTATGTAATACATCAAATGATAAGTTATTGTATTGGATTGTAACCAATTACTTCTTTAAGCAACTCAGTTTAATATTTTACGTATGTCTTCGTGAAACTTAATACTGCAAGGAAAAAAGAGAGAGAAATAAAGTAATATAAATAAAAATTTTAACGATACGAAAACTGCACACTTAATAGAGGAATCAACCTAATATCGAATCCCGGTGAATGAATTAGCTGCGCGAGTGTTTTTGTGGGCTTTTTTGCGTAAATCGTAAATACCAGCCAATTTTCGCAGAACGTCCTCCACGAAAGTATCCCTTTTCTTAGAGAAATAGTTCTCGTAAATTTTGCATATTGATTAAACAAGCAAATATAATAGAAGGAATATCTCTTCCTTCACGGAAACGAGAGAAAATAGTCTGGAGAAATGTCAAAATTTAACAAATGAATATATCAGCAGAATATAAAAGGAAGTGAAAAATAAAGGTTATTAAATTAAATTGTCAAGAATCCATTGAAAAAGGAAATAATTTTTTCAGTAGAAATGAAAAAGATGACAGGTATCTTGATCTCACAACTAAAAAAGGAGCGATGAAAAATTAATGTCTTTGGATTTTTTGCAGTTTTTATTTAGCATTTAAATATCCAAATGATATTAAATACTTCAAAATTTTTAAAGTTAGACAGAAATATCTAATTTAAAAAAACCATGCTATTTCAATCATAGTTATCTACAGCAGTATGAGGTTTTTGAAAGATAATTCAGGAATGGAGTTTAATTCGATCTCCTGTGCAAAAAAAAGGTTAAAAAACTTTTAAAAAATTTGTTCTTGCCTCTCCACCAAAGAAAATCATTTTAAATTATAATTATTTTCTATATAGAACATAAATTAAGAATCAAGATTTAGAAAAGCGATTTTGCTATTTATCTTTAAAATATTTTCTTTTAAAAATTAAAAATTATTATATGTATTAACCTTCTGAATGCATAACTTATATAAGGGTTATGGTATAGTTTTATATAATCGAAATGGTAATGTAATTAAAATATTATATAATGATAATATGTTTAATGTTATAAGGCATGGTTTTATATAATTATTGTTGAATATGGATTTAAACATTTAATTTGATTGCATATATGGGTACGCATTTACTTCTTTGTGCCAGGTGAAAAAATATCTAGACACGGCTCTGCCAACAGTAACGTAAAACAATATTCTTAATATATTTTTCGGAAAAGGGCCAAAGAAAACATGTTGTCTTTCAATGCAAATTCTTCTTGAAAATCACGGACACTACTTCCAAAGTTCACACAGCAATGCATAAAAAGTGACTGCTATTTCTTCTTTGTATTTTGGATAATTCATTGGTTGGACAAGGCTTATTACGTTGGGCGGAAGAAACGCAATACAAATATTTCCCGCGTTTAGGTTTTCAGACTGTTAGCCCATTACATACTTTTCATCTAAAAGGCTGAAATTTAGATTTTAAATTTAGACCTTCAAAAGTTCCGTTATCTTGATATTGCCGGTTACGAGGCAGTTCACTGCAATATATACCTTTTAAGAAATTTTATATTTCCTTTTTATATTATAAATTCTCTTTTTATATTATACTTTTATATGACATGGTATGGTCCATTAGTGGCCGAGCGGTAAAATCGTTAAACGCTGGTGGCTCGGTTTCGGTTCGTTTTCAAGCGAATGGGCTGGCTGCATAGGAGTTTTTACGGGTTTCTCCATGTTAAACACGGATACGAACCAGTTTCCCTTAAAAAGATCCCCACGAAGGCATCCCATCTCTTAGCAAATAGCCCTCGAGTGCTTTGCCTTGACTGACTCGAATATGGCACGCTATAAGACTGAATACCCTTTCTGCTTTTACACAATATCTACATATTTACTACTTAATTTTTATGGTATATTTATGCATTTTATATACATTTCATTCTTCTATTTCACTATTCCACCATTCAATTTTATATTGTATCATACGTATATTTTATATTGTATCATATATTGTATCAATATGAGATTGAATGTTTTTTCACACATGAATTTATCAGTATACCATTTTTTACCCCTCTAAGATACCTGCAAAAATGTAGAGTCATCTTATATTCGGGTTAATATGACTAATTTAAATAACCATTGTTACCCGTAACTGTAGACATTTTCAATCTAGCTAGTGGGTCCGAATTTTAAACATGCCCTCGTCTCAGGTCATATAGCAGCCTTGGGGAAGGATGCTTATTAGTTGTTTGATTATAAGTCGCCTCCCCCGAGACTATAATATTCATAGTTATAAGTGTCACTGACCTCAGAGTGGATTAAACTTGAGCTACGACTTTCAGTTTTTTCTTCAGTTTCTATTCTACGGAACTAAAAAAACTTCCCCGCCAAGGGAATTACAAGGGCCATCAAATTCAATCACGTCATCTCACATGTACGGCTACATCAAACTACTAATGAAACGTAATTGAAATGCCAGTTATTCTTAATTGCGATTTCCCCTCTTTGACGTTCCAGACTCGATTTTTATCCTACATTTGACCGTTACTACGATTTTGCACGTGTTACCTGTTAACTAATTGCACGTGAAATCGCTCGGTATGACCCGAGTTATGAATGAAAAGCGTGTAATCACATTCCTCATGCACGTGAGTTAGGTCTATGACCGAAACGATCTCTCAACCGTATTTGGATGCGTTGTTAATTTTTTGCACATTTGTGTATCAATCTTCGGTTACAATCTGTGATAAAAATTTGAACTTGAAGGTATACTTAAAAGAGAAAAAAGCTATTCCAACAGAGAAAAAAAAATGGCAGCAGAGAGTCCTACTACGTGATCTTGTCAATTGTTAAAATTTTCTCGCGAGAAAACTGCTTTGCGAGGTTCGTCAAACAAATAGGTGTCCATTGTAGAGAACACATAGATTTAATTTAGCGTTTAAGAATTGATAACACGTGGTATATTTATCCTTTTTGATTAAAGGTTAGGTTCATTGCATAGTAAAAATTATGTTATGCTAAGTGTTCTTATTTGTCATACTCGAATTAAATAGCTTCTAAACTTTCTTTCTTTAACAGCCATATGCCATATTAAAATTTGCATTTAAAGGTAGACTGATCATGCATATCATTTTGAATGAGAGAGTACCCTTTTCTCCCTTGACATTTCTTGGCCGTTCTGCCATTTTGATTAATGTTCCAGTTTTTAAAAGAAACTAGAATCATGTTTTCTACTACTCAGTCTATCTAAGCATTGTAAGAAGTGCGCGAAATGTCTTAGATAGTAGGCATACTATACTTGCTATCTAAGCATGTTTGATGCACTTTTTACATCAAACTGCGAGAAATGTTTGGAAACCACTACTTGAAATAGTAGTCGTCAACTGTAAGAACTCAAATGCCTATTCTAACGTATACTTTCTTAATTGAGAAAGACATTATTTAGACTACAAAAGTAAATCTTGTAAATAATTAAAAGAATTCAGAAAAAAATTAAATATTGGGCTGGCAAGGAAGTAATTTCGGTTTGCACAAATAGAGAGGGTTATGTTCGTTTTGTTATTCTTCTGTCAATCTTATATTTTTTTCCTTCTGACATTTGCCAGCTGATAGTTTTAGGTTGCTATCGAAACAAATTCCTTGTATTTCTGTTTACAGCTGTTAGTTTGTGGTTTAGTTTTAACATGGGGGTACAAACATAAACATTTTCGACATATTTTACTTTTAAATTTTCATCAATGCAAGAAAGCAGCTGAGGATCACAAAAAGGTATGCGAAGTTTGTTGTGCTGATTGCTTAACAGAACGCACGTGTCAGAATCAGTTAAACAAATTTCGTGTTGGAGATTTTGCACTGGAAGATAACCAACGTTCTGGCCGACCTTTTGAAGTTGATGTGACAAAATTAAAGCCTTAATTGAATCGAATCGTCATGTGTGAGAGATTGCAAAACGGTGCTTAAGTGCATCACCCACAACAACAGAAAATCACGTTAGACGACTTGCACTAGTTAAGAAACTTGATATTTGGGTTCCGCATGGATTGAAGGAAATTCACTTAGCACATCAAATCAATATTTGCGATACGCATTTCAAATGTAATAGAGTCGACCCTTTTTTGAAACAAAATATCACTGGTGATAAAAAATAGATCGTTTACAATAAACATTAATAGAAAAAGATCATGGTCCAAGCATGATGAATCAGCGCAAAACATAATGGGAGCTAAACTGTATCAGAAAAAGATCCTGTTGTCAATTCGGTGGGATTACAAAAGTGTTGTGTACGTATATTGAGCTGCTTCCAAGCAACTAAACGATCATTTCGGATGTTTATTACCAGCAACTTATGAAAATGGAGGAAGCAGTCAAAGGACAGAATTGGCAAATTGCAAAGGAATAGTGTTCCATCACGACAATGCAAGGCCTCACATATCTTCAGCAGCACGAACAAAACTATACCTGGATGGGAAATGATGTCGTATCGCCCTAGTCTCTTGCAATATCGAATTATAATTTTTTTCGAAGTTTACAAACCATATTAAATTGTAAAAATTTAGTAATAACAACGACCTCAAATCGCACTTAGTTGAGTTTTTTGCTGATAAAGCATAGAAGTTTTATGATCATTGAATCTTGAAGTTACCAGAAAGATGGCAATTGGTCGACGAAGATTATGGAAGATATCTGACTGATTAAAGTTCATTTTTATGTAGAAAAAATTGAATTTTATTTCACACTAAAAACCCGAAATTATTTTCTTGCTAACTCGATATTTATTAGTGTATTAATTTGTTAGTATATTAATATAAGTAAGTAAGTAAAAAGTTCTATGAAACCAACTTAGAATATACCAGATACTGTTTAGGAAACTGATAAATTCAGGTGGGAAGGAAGGCATTTACATGGAAAGAAGTAAGAGAAAGCCTGATAGAGGAAACTCGCCACACCCATCGAAACTGAAAACATTCGTTTATTCTGTTGAGGGAAATTAGCCATAAAGCTGATATTCTCATAAAAATGAGAGGGAGTTTGACGCATTGAATAAAGAGAACGTTCCTGCATCAGCTAGCTGGGTACACAGCTTTTCTTAAATGAATGAGACACGCATACTAAAAAAGACTTTTGCAATATTGTAGAATTAATTCCTTTAACTTTCAGGAGCTACTGCAACTGTTGAAAAAATATCGTCTGTTATGAAAGCGCGTAGTTAACAAAATTGCGTTGAGCGTTGTGATGGTGGAAGCGAACCTAATTATGAGGCAAAATAGAGTTAAAAATGTGACAAATTTTAGAATAAGGAGTTGAAAGATCGAAATTTAATATGTTGCATATTCATAGATAAATATCCATGGAATTAGAGATATATAATATCAAGAAAGGTATTGAAAATTAAAGTTAGCATTTTTCTTTACTTTAATTTTTAAATATTACATGCATATGTATGATTATTAAAAATATATCAGCGTTTTATCATTAGTAGTACACTGAAAGAATTTTAAATGCAGTTAGTTGCACGACGCATTATAATTTCACAATGAGATCAAAAAGATTTTATTCGTTCAAGGAACAGCTCTAAAATGGTATTAAATTTGACCCATATAAATATCAATTAAATCAATGCAAATTTCATTTTTCTAATTGATTTTAGCCTTTTCTTAAAAATCTCAATTAACCTTAAATAAAAAAAGAACTATACTTTGTCTTAAAAGTCCTTTAAATCTGCGGTTTCCTCTACCAAATCGTTACAACAGAAAAAATTTCATCACTCTTTTTTTTCCCTAAAGCTATGTTCGAAAGAGAATTCTAAGAAAAATTGTTACGAACATTTCTCAGTAATGTTTACGTTCAAGAACGTAAACATTACGTTCTTGCAATATCAGAAATTGCTTTATTTTATTTTTATACAATTATCTATCTTATGTCATCTGTCTTCTTGACCGCTAATACTACAGTACTCTTCTGCATTTTTTCTTAATTGCTATAATTCTCAAGAAGCTGTCAAACAGCAATGACCTGAATTCCAGTGCGAAATTCTTATGACGTAGACTCTTACGTTAATAAAGAGAGCAAAAATAAGGGAAAAAAAAAGAATAATAAAAAAAGGGAAACCAAAAAAAAAAAAAAAAAAAAAAAAAGAAGGGAAGAAAGAAAGAAAATGAAAAGAAAAGAAAGAAAGACAGTAATTTGATAAACAAACGACAAGACCGTCGCACAAAACTAAGTATGTCTTTCACAGGAGTTCCGACACACACAGAGAGTAAAACTGAAATTGAAACTCATACAATTACTTAGAGGAAAACGTTAAAAATTTGCATAATCAAAAGTAATGGTTATACAAGCAAATGATCAAACTTAGCTAAAAATTTTCGTAGTTAATATAAGGTAAGGTCGAGCAGGTTGTTAGATATTTACGCATCTGTCAAACATTTTAACAAATTTGTTTTAGTTGAACTTTGTTCCTCAAAGTCAGTTACGTTATGTAAAATGTTAATAGCAAAACCATGTGTACAAACGTTTGTGTTTTTAGAAGCCAATAATTGTAAGAAAACTAATCATGCTTTTGACCGAGATTTGAATCGCAAAATCTTCATATGTTTTGGGAGAAGGCGCTCAGGAGAGCACATAGTAAGCAATGAAATGATTCTTTAGATTCTTCTCCACTTAAAGGGAGACTGAGAAAAGTCATAAGACCCAGTCGACTTAATTCAGGTGGTGACGAAGTATTGTTCTCTATCTTTTAGTCAGGACCACTTTAGAATTTTTTTTAAAAATATTTTTTCGAGGCCACGAAACTTGACAAATCAATAGCACTCTCGCCTGGACTGGAACTTGTTGAAAATAACGTGAGCGAGAGTATATAATTGCCTTAATGCATTTCCCTTTAACAACGGTTATGCGGTTAAAAAGTACGTTTTATTTCTAGAACGAAATACAAAGCACCCAGTTTTCAAAAAAATTAAAAGATAAAAATAATTTTAATTGGCTGTTACCAGAACGGTAACAGAAAATAACTTTTAGCGTAAGACCTTGTTGCAACCGTTTATTTTATTTTCGGAAAGCAGTCTTTTATATGACTCAGCAAGGACTCACCGAGAAGCAATAAAAAGTTGGCCTATGTGCAGTTCAAGAGCTTTTCAAATTAAAGTTTGTAGGCTAGATAGTATTTGCCGTCACTTGTAATCCAAGTTACATTCCTAACAATATGCGATATAAAAGGATCGAAAATGACTCATTTAAAAACACGGACGGAGAAGGAAACAGTTACAAATTTATTTTCAGGCGCTGTTATGACTTTCAACGACATTTAGCAACAATCCATATTTCCTTTACTTGCAAATAAATTTGTTTTCAATGAATAAAGAAATTTTTTTGAGGAAATTTTCTGAAATGATGAATATTAACTGAGCAAAAAACATGCATTTTATTTTATTTTCGCAATGGAATTTTCTGCTTCAAAAGGTTTTGAAACACTGCAAAAAGCCTTTGAGGGAATACTAAAAAATTCCAAAATAAGAGTTTGTGATCAAATGAAATGTTTAAGAAAGATACAGAAGAAAATAAAAATGAACTACGTTTGCATTTACTTCCATTAATGAACAAATGATTATATCAAAGGTTTAGTGCTGAACTATCGTTCTGTTCGGTTAGGTTAAGTGCGGAAGCCACCTGTTATTTACCGTGAGTAGGTAGGTAAAGGTCCCCTACAGTATTTATCCAGATTAACATCCCCTTCCTGGGGCCCACGGCTCCGAGGTGCTACTGTTGCCTGGTGCAACCGACATCGCAAACTCTGTCACCATTGGTGATGTCGCAGGCTGTCCCATCTTATGTCCGGAATTGGGCTGGTGAGATATTTAATTATGTACGATATGACTATATGTTCATCACATCTGGCCATTTCTTGCTTAGATTACTAATACTTAGTTCCTCTTTAATGAGTATTCATGTGCGGGTCCCACTGGGACTGCGTTTATCCTAAAGTTGAGCTTTGAATTGTTTAACAATGAGGGATATTAATTAACAAGTTTCTGTATCATTTGCATCTTGTCAAGCAGTTTGATCAATGGACTTGCAGCGTGTCACTTGTTGAGTTGTTTTTAAAAAGTTGAATTTTTTCCGGAAATAGCAACGTGTCAAAGGGGTCAAGCACATTATATTTTAAGACAAGTCCTTACCAGAATGCATTATCACTGTTGATGCAACATGAAGCTAAATTTTTATATAGAAGCAGCTGAAAAGTCAAATGACGAGGGTGAAAAGGTGAAGCAAGACTGAAAAGATCACGCCGAAATCGATAAAAATCAATATAATGTTGGTTGTTTACTTTGGTTATTGTGGTATTGTGCATCACGAATTTCTACAGAGGGCGTTTACACATTTTTAATTCGATTTTGCGGCTCTTTAATAAATGTTTAAAATATAAAGCGTAATTTCTTAAATGCTCTGTCTCATGGCCTTTTTTTTCTGGCCTATCTGCCTGCATCGTGTTTTCCAGAATCCATCAATCGTGGTGGGTTTGCGTTTAGAAAGTGCTCTTTTCAAAAGTCCAAAAGATAGTCTATAGGGTGAAACGTCATGGGACTTCGCTGAAATATGTTGAATATATGCTATATATGTATCAGTCTTCACTTTCCTTTAATGAATGCAGTGTACTTTTCGAAGTATGACTTGTTGCTTTGTCTTGACAAATTTTTAAACTTTGAAGGTCATTGGGATAAAGAAATGGAATTTCCTCTGTAAATATTGGGTGTAAAACTTTCTCTTGATAGTATGATGAGTTAATTTTTTGAGATTATTTCCCTCTCTTATGAGTTTTAATTTCCCATTGTAACAGAATCCTTTGTTTTGCATTGAACCGCATGCCTCGACCAAAGCTGAACATTGTGCTTTTTAGCTATTTCAAGTCGTAAATCTTGGTTTGTTATTTTATTTATTGTTGCTACAGATGTATTTAAAGGCTTTGCAATCGATTTCTGCGTTGGCGGATTTTCTCTTGTTACCAACGATTTAACATTAGAAATAGTATACCTTTTTTGGGTATTCGTTTGGAGTTTTCTTTCCATGTAGAAATAATGATTTATGATTTTCCCCTTTCCGCTTAATAATGTTGCTTATTTTGCTCTTAGGTTTTGTCACCATGCATTTCACAACGTTTCTGAATTATGAACAGGAATATTTCTCTTCGGCAAGTGCAAAAACACATCCTTCAAACCATAGCTTGTTTATATGTGACATTTTGAAAGAAGAGTAAACTTAAAAATAGCAGGCAATGTTTTGTATTTCAGATAAAAAGCTGCTGCGAGAAATTTTATTCCACAATATTTGTTTTTTAATTATTTACCGAAATCGTTCTAAAACTGTGTAAACACCCTGAGTATGACTTGTTAACAGAAATTTGAGTATTTTGCGGAGTTTGCGTGAGGTAGTTGGTAGAAAAATTACTTGAATTGTGTTAAAATAATTCACGGATTTTGCCCTTGCTCACGGTAATCTTGTTTTATCTAAATTTTTTGGCTAAAATGTAACAAATGAAAATCCGCAAGCTCTGATTCGACTGACATGGTACTGTGCTACTTTTTACTGATTCACATTTCCATGGTTTCAAATTGACATTTTACAGTCATCGTTTAAATCATTTCATGCAAAAAAAATTTTCTGCCAATCCTGAAGAAGTTTTACAAAACAGTATGTTTCAAAGAAGAGAAAAAAAGAAAAAAGAAAAAAAAGTCGATTAGTCTGTTACTTTAAAATAAGCACTAAACCCATTGTCATAGCCCCTCCCCATTCCCAGTCATAATTAGTGTCGTCAGCACCGTGCAGCATTCATTTTCTGCACCTCATTTAAGGCTGTATTTCAAGTCAGCTTTCATCCGCATGCTTTTCATGAAGCGAAACACGCTAAACGGAAATGAAGTAGAGAAAAAAATTAAGCGAGTTGACCTTTTATTCGCAGCTTATTATGGCCATGGTTACGAGTCAACTTTGAATAACCTTGAAGTTTCTGTTCTGAAATAATAGAGTATAGTTTACAATGCAGCTAGAAGGAGTTAAAGAAACATGAAAAATCAGCAACACCCTCGCCGGGATTCGAACTCCGGACTTTCTAATTACCTCCCGGGCGTGCTTCCAAGTACACCAAGCGGTAAAGATACAGAAAATTCCTTACGTACCTTGAAAAGGATGTAATGATCATTGACCAAGAAATTGAACTCAATTATGGAGTCATTCTCTTTGTATTTTGACAAAAGATTAATTAACTAAGATTATTAAGATTATTATTATTAAGTTATTAATAGATTAAGATGTACTTATTAAGTTATTTAGATGGAATTAGTAAGTTATTAGGATTAATTAACTAAGTTATTTAATATACCAGGTTCTTAACAAATATTATATACTTTACTATGTACATTTCCAATATTTAAATAAAAAAATTAAAATCTATTTGTCAAGTAACAACAGTTTTAATTTTATTTAACGTAGAAGAATCTCAGTTAATTGGAGTTTCAGATATTTAGAATATGTATAACTGGAATACAAAATATGAATAGAAAGAAATATAAATGTATTTGATGAATATGAAAAAAGTGAATGAAGCAGAAAGAATCAAGCCCCTACTATTTCGCTAAACTGCTCTGAGTCATTTTGATTCATTGATTGCTTTGCAACTGATTGAAGAGTGAAAAACGCAAACGAAGTGCACTTAATTTTGTATGTGTTTTCGTAATGTAAAAATTGATGTAAAAAGCGAAAGAAAAGATACCATCTATAGCAGAGGTTGGCAACCTATGACCCGTGGGTCACCGAGTGACTCATTTGGTAATTTCAAGTGACCCACTTTAGTTCCGAAAATAAAGTATAAGATATACAAACATTTTTTTTTCCCAAAAAAATTTTGTCGCAAAGTTATGAACGTACCAAATTTGAATCCAGTATAACACATAAAAATATCAGTTAAAGCCCCAACCCCGCCTGACTGGATATGGAATCGGCCGATAGTATGCGGAATGCAGCGACATTGTCTGAACA
>KK117623.1:886190-943373 GCA_000611955.2 Stegodyphus mimosarum | reverse complement strand
TAAAGATACATCTAGTTCTTCCGGTCTTTTATATTTGATGAAACGGTTGATGAGTATAATAGTACCTGAGAATTAAGGAAACACATTTATTTGCAAAGAAAAAGGAGAAGGAATTTATTTCTCTAAAAAAAAAAAAAAGAGAAATAAAATTGTTGTCTTGCAGTTCTAACAGGAAGTTAGCACCTATAGCGTGAAATATGAGAGAGAAAAAAGGCATTAGTGGGATTAGAACAGAGGTTTTTTCCCCCCAAGCCTAGTTTAATGACTTTTGTCAACCGTAGATTGAAATGTAAATACTCGACGAAGTGCCACGAATAATCACAATAAAAAAAAATTACAAGAAAAAAATTAACTTGTTTGAGAAAAGAACTTACTGTACCACTGCTGTAACTTTCAAATGGAAGAGCAGGAAGGAGTTTCGAAGATTAAATTCTTGAAGTCACTAAGTGAGATATCTAAAGGCGAATTTCCTTTTACAGAATAAATATTAACATGATACTAGCGAATTGCAGTTCAGAATTTCGAGTCACTCTATAAATTAGTCCACTGGCATTTCTTGTATTTTTTTATATCAAGTCTACACTTCAGCTTGTAATAATGGTATTGGAGAAGAAGCAAAGACAGCGAAGCATCAGAAATATGACACTTACTCGTAAATAAAATAGATTAAGTATGTATCAAACAACTGAATACATACAAATTATGAAAATATTTCAGAAAGAGAAAAACTCCAATGTAAAATTTAAAATTAGACAAAACAGCAACCTTATTTTGGTGCATAATTAAATAAATTAAATAAACTAAAATTTACGAAGAGAGATTTTAAACAATCTCTAGCGATTTCGAGAGTTGTCAGACGCAGGCCCCTCTTCTTCAGGAGAAAAATTATTTTTTTTTCAAAGAAGAGAGGAGCGAAGACCATATTTATATCAAAAACAATTGGCGGACCAAACCGAACACGAACGTACTGCCATCTATCGAGGAAAATAGTAATGAAACAAGAAAAGATAAGATATCGGAATTTTTGAAGCGTTAGGAAGGACTGGATTGGAATTAATGTCGTTAACTAAAGCAGATAAATTTTTGTGAGTTGTAAAAGTTTCAGAAATCGATAGAGTTTTATTTGAAATCTATGCCAAAAGAATGTTACTGTTTTGCCCAAATATAAGACCGTTTGTTGAGGGTTTCAAATTAATTCCTTTTGGCACCTAAAAAACAGGGATCATTTTTAAAACAAACCTTGAAGACTACCGCAACAATGCTAGAATTCTATAGAAACTTGTGAATGCTCATAACTACTTGAAAGTCCGTATATCGCTTTCAAAAATTATGATTCTGTTTTAGGATTCATAAAAGTTAAGACTCTTTTTTAAACTTATATCTGCTTACGTATAAAAATGGCAATATAATATCAAAAGGGACTTTACGTGAACAATTATTGTCTATTTGTAGAATGGGAGATTCATATTAACGATATAAATAGACATATAAAATGGATATATATATATATTAATTACCATTTATGAAATTCAACTAAAAGGCAGCTTGAGGAGGAGATCTATCTAATTCTTTCTATTTCAATGTTTAAAATTTTATTATTGGCTTCAGAAAAGAAAGTTAATTTTCTATAGAAATCTTAAAATAAAAGTTGTATGAAAACTCAGTTTCCAAAGCATACTTGACATAAATATTTATATGAAGGGAATGAATTTATATGAACACATTACCCAGAGCGTTACAGAATATCCAGAATACTACAGAATATGCATAAATATAAATATTAGTGTACTCAAAATATTAACGACGAGAACAATTTAAAAAAGTTTTAAAATGAACTAAAGTGGTTAAAAGAAATTTAATCTATGAATTCGAATTTTAGATTAGAGAAATTTCGAAAATAATCATAGGAATCCTTAATTTTCACTCTTCTGTATTATACTTTTAAATGAAGAACACACGTAACCGGTAGGAAGTGAAGAATTATACGAGCCGAGAGTTGAAATAAGTTCTAACAAAATCATGAAAATACGTTCAAAAAGTACTTATTACTTAGCGAACAATATTAACTCGGAACTGAACCATTTTCTTGGAAGTATGAGGGATCGCTCGAATCAGTGCTTACAGTTAATTTGAGTATTTGAGGATTTTCGGCATTAAACCTTTGCTCTCAATTCAATTTAAATCCAGCTTAAAAAGAATAATAAAAAACTAGTTAGAATGAGGAAAAAATTAAGAAAAAGTCCTTTAAATTCAATTAAAAGGATAATATACATAATTTTAACTTTCATATTTGTTCTAAAATTTTATCAAATAAATAATGGTGCATTCAGCCTGTAATTTAATTAGCGTTTTTACAATTTATCATAACCTCTAGAATAGAATATAAATAAGTTAACAAGAGAATTACTACTAAATAACTTTCTGTTCATAACCATATTTAGTTTCTTAAACATATTAATTTTTTTTCCTTTCAGAAAAACCCAGAGCTATAGAAGTGGAGCATTCAAATAGATTCTAGTAAAATCGTAAAGATACAGAATTACTTCTAATTTCTTGCATTTCCCGCGAATCAGTGCTTACAGTTAGAGTTCAGTTTTGGATACACGAAGATGAATATTAACGTAGACTATCATGTTGTGTGAAATTCACACTATCATGTTGTGTGAATTTCAAGCTACCTGAATATAATTTAAACACTTACCCATAGTTATTCTTTTTAATGGTATAAAAGTAACAAAGTGTTTACAATGACAGCAAACTAACGTCCACTGAGTTACGCTGTAAGTAATCTATGGATGGGATTAGAATACAGTTGGATGAGGCACGACAGCGATTCAGAGAGAAGATAAATATTGACGTTAATGGAATAAGATTTTGTTTCCTCTTTTTCTGTGATTTCTAGCAACGGTCGTAGATGCTATCTTCTGATAAGCCTGAAGAGCTAACCAGATGTTTTGCGTCCGTTTTGATAACTCTGATTCGTAATTGATAACTTACGTATAATTTCCAAAATAGAACAACTAAGCAAATACCTCTGGATGACTTTGAATTAGTAGCTCATTTAATCACAATTTGAAGAGTAAGAAGTAATTTTTTCAAATGATGAATAACTTTGTTGCCTCTTCACGGCTTTGTTTTTACTATTTCTTTACATTTTCAGTTATATGACGGAGACGTTTACTTCTTTGGAATATTCCTCTAATGTATGCTATACCATTTTGATATTATCGTTGATTTCTGCAACTGTTTTAGGTCCTACTACATAGCATTTATAACAAATTTTCATTTTGGTTATGCCATTATGTTACGAATTTACATAAATTTATTCCTCATTTATGTTCAGAGTAACTAGAAACTTCGACTTACATGCTGCTTATTTTCCAAGTTACCAAAATGTAACAAATGATTTAAAGAAGCTACACAAAAACTCCAAAATTTTATGTTTTGTTATTTTTCTTATCAGATTTCCCAAAGATAACTACTCTAATAAACAATATTTAAGGCATTAGTAAATTTACTCCTGTTCTCTCAAATAACATGAACTCATTCATGCAAGACTGGAAATTGGTTAGATATTCGAATCAGCTCCCTGATTAAAGAAACTGTTATTTGACGTGTGATAGATCTTTAGCTAGCTAAAATAGAAACCTGAAAATATTTGAAATGATCAGATATTAAAAAAAACTATACAGTATATTTTCTAAATTATATGTGCTGTTCTGGCAGGCTTTGATGAAATGTTTGAATAACGCCTCATAATTTCTTAAAAGATTGGTTCTCGACACCATAACGTTTGGATCAAAACTCACATTCATTCTACTGCAAAATGAAATGAAACTCTACTTATAACCGGATTCGCAATCCGAAATTTTGAATCAGCCCCCAGTTTTTAAATCAGCACCACTTTTACGTTCAAATTCTTGGCTACGACTAGTGCTGCCATGAGTAACGGAGTCATCAGAATCCTAGCGCTAATCATCCTTGTCTCATAGTTATCTCCTATCTCGCGTTTAACATTTTCCGTCAGGAGATTTAGGAAGTGGAGGACCTCGGGCCTTATTCCGGCCCGCGATGAGCGGCGGGGCCCGAAAATTCCCCTTAACGATTCGAATTAAGGAGGGTCGTTTGGGACGAACGTTAACATTTTGTTTGGTCGTTTTCCTTTTCAGAGGGAATGGGGATTTTTGATTTACATTTTAGGGGAGAGAGACGGGATACGCCGTGAAATGACAGAACGTAGTTCTTTAAGTACTTCTATTCAACCTGGGCAGCCATAATTATCGTTAAGTACGTGACATAGCAGCGAAAATGAGCACTCTTCTTTATTTTTAAGTTGTGCGAAAGCCAACAGCGTAAAGCAAGCAACATTACCTATTTATCACACCATCTTTTACTTTATCAGCTAAGTCCTAACAAGAGTTGGACCTTGGGATGATAATGTATTGGAATATAGATCAATACGTGATCAACATTTCCAAATATTTGACCTTTTTTTCTTTAGGCTTTTTAGTCATATTAAAGTTGTCTAAGTAAGATCTAATGGGAAAACAGTTTTCTGTATTTCGTTTTCATTTGAATGGGGCTCAAATGTAAATAAAGAAACAAAAATTAATAAGAAGCTTTTTTTTGCTTTGGTGTGGCAGCTTAGTTAAATCTAGACAGAAATATTTTAAAGTGAAGAATTCAGCAGCGTGTTTTAGTGGTAAATGATGCCTGAAATAAGGAACGGACCGAAAAGGTTAATAACAAGCGTAGTTTTTACATCAGCAAAAGTGCAAAGAGTTCAGGAGTCAAGTTACGTTTTCCCTCCAAATAAGAAAGAGAAATCGTGTTAATTGCTTGTTTTAATAGTTTATTAACAAATGAATTACATCATAAAATAAAAGTTTTTTTGTTAAATATAATTTTAAACGAGAAAAGAGTTTTGTGAAATTCTTTTACAAGAATTATTAAAGACGTTCAGTCTAGGATAATTATTTTGCACAGAAAGTGAAATTTATTTTGAGAAAAATTGAACCATTGTCTCTAGAAATGCACTGAACTAGAAGAAATCATCTACAATCTAGAAGTAGATTTTGATCCATTTGAATTAGTTCTAAACATGGGAGCATATACATGCATAGAAGTGTTATCAATGTGGCTATCGATATCGGGGAAGTTTTACTTTTTTAATATTAAGGAGCTGAAGAGAAGCGTTATTTATTAAAATCAAAGTTATATTTGTGTAATGAGTCTCAGCAAAAATTATAAATTTTTTGTGTGCTATAACTAACATCTCATTCTGATTAACTTAAAATTCTGATTATTTCTGTTCAAAAAAGCAGAAATAGAAAAGAATTTCTTTAAATGTACAAAATTGTTTTTCAATGTGGTATTGGTGGGAGAAGGTACATATCAGAAACTGTTTTGGAGAACTCATGTGTTTATTTGAATTGATAAATAATTTAGGTGGAAAAGAAGTTGGTAAGTGTGCAGTAACTATCTCGAAGGTACTGTGGTGCTTCTAGTATCTCTTTGAATCTTAACTATGTAACAATGATTTTAGTTAAATGGCTCGGATATATTTAGGGTAAACAAACGAGAGGATGAAACCCCCTTAAAACTCGAGTAGTTAATTAAAGAACGAATAACTCCCCTTTTTGTTCAGTTTCTGTTTACTAAGTAAGTATACTGCATGAAAAATATTCACGAAAGATGACATTCGTTAGTCAGGTAGCTTCGAGATCCATGTAAATCTCACCACTAACAACTTGCAATGACAACTATTTTACCTCAAAATAAATAAATAAATAAAAATAAAAAATCTGAAAGGTTTCAGATTTTAAATTATGTCCAAAGGGGCGTTTTCTTAACATTTCATGTATTACCTTTATTTATTAAATATAATGTACTTCGAATTTAAACCATAAAATTCAATTAAACAGCAATATCCCCAAAATAATTTTAAATTGGGCATATCTTTAGAATTTCCGATACACAGTCTCACGCGTTGGAGATAAAAATGTTTTTTTTTCTGTACAACGTTGCCATTGTTCGCTTTAAAATCTTTGAGTTTGTTAACCAAAAATTCGTTAAAATTTACAAAATATGAAATCGATAATGAAACAAATTCCAAATTTAAAATTTGGGCTTCCAAATGCCCATATTTGCAGCAGGATTATGTCATTCAAAATTGGATGGCTCTAGGTATCATCGTTTTATCACAGTGAGAGAAACATACATACATTTATGCAGATTCTTCAATATTTAATTTTTTTAAATATAATATAGGGCGATAATATTTAGTGGCAACATTTTTAAAAGAGAAACGGGCATTCAGAGTGAACCGAAGGAAATTCGCAAAACGGAAACAATAGTCCTTCAGTCAATAGTCAATAGTCAATAGCCCCTTTGGACTAAAAAAAATGCTTTTGTAATAAATGCCATTTGATGTATTAAACCGATTCTGTGATTGATGCAATCACTGCTTAAGAGTTGAAAGTGAAATCTGTAGGCCTACTTGACAAGTTACTTCTTTTCTTCAATTTCGCACATCTTCTGTCTGTACATACGTGATAACAGATCATGTACTGAAAAAGTTTTTGGAGAAGTTTCGAAGGAATTTTTTTCTACATCCGTAATTTTAGGAATAAAGTGTGAAAGTTTAGCTTCCATAGAAGTAAGTATATCAATTAGAATAAAATAAAACCTTTGTATTCTGGCATTTGCAAAAGCGAACGCCCCTTCCCCCACCCCCACCAAAAAAAAAAAAGAACTCTGCGTATTAGACACTTTAAATTTCTTGCCCTTGAATGTTAAACACATTTATGTACAACTAATATTTTCCTTACATCTGCCACATGTTTACATTAGTTTCATTATAGTGTCTTTTTTTGTAAGGAAAAGGTATTATTCATTAAAAGGAAATAACTTAAAATTCCTAAATTGTGTTGATTTAAAATTTGTAGCGTGCCCACCAGCAGCCGAGCGGTAAAAGCGCTGAACACTGCTAGTTCGGTCTGGGTTTCAAACCTGGCAATCGGGCTGGTTGCATGGCTGTTTTCGTGGATTTTACCATGTGCAACGTGCACACGAGTCAGTTTCGATGTATTGCAGCACAGTCCTTCACAGAGGCATCCTCCTCTTAGACAGATAGTGACTGTGTTGAAAGAAATAAATTCTAGAAAATGTCTTGTTAAAAAGTAATTGAAGTAAGAAACAAAACTGTATAATTTATAGAACAGTATACTTGAAAATTAATTGGGTTAAAAGTCACACAGGAGTGCTAGGAAATAAAGATGCAGACAACACTGCGAAGGAAGCAACTAGGAGCGACAATATAGATATTTTTCCACCATATCAATAAAATATGTGAAAATATTATTGCAAAAAGAAATAATAAAAAAATGGCGAGACCGATGGAATAATGATAACACTGAAAGAAAATTATTTCAGATTTTTCCTGAAGTCCTTTCCCTTCCTTTTGCCTTCTTGAAGACAACAAGACTCTCTAGTGATAAAAGAATAAATCAGGCACTGGCAAGTCATGGACAAAGTATACTTAAAGAGATTTCACAGAAAGAAAGTAAAATGGAAATGTATTGTGAAGCACAAAATGCAGACTTTATACACTGTTTGTGTGAATGCATACAGACAATCCGTATTAGAGAAGAATATGCTAAAACTATTTCAAAAGAAAATATAAAGTATTTATTTACGAAAAAAAAATCCACGTTAGGAATTATAGAATTTACTTGGATAGATAACTGGATATAGAATAATTGGATAATCTAACTGGATATGAATATTTTGAAGTAGATTGATTACGTAGTAAATTTCTGAAATTGTAACTAAATTGAATTGTATATTTGTGATTATTTACGTAATTTAGTTAGAAAGGTTATGTAATAAGCAATAATATGTTTCATAGATTAATTATGTAAAGCTGATTCGTTTAAATGAATAAGTGATTTAGAAAGATGGAAAATCTCGATTCACAAAATTGTTAAAACAAAATATTTAGTTGTATCATATCTTATTCTAATTTTTATGTTGAATTTACCCAGAATAAAGGTCGAGGTGATCCTGCTGGCGAGGCCAGAGAATCTTCTCAGAAGACTAGTTAAGGGCAAGCTGCTCAGTATTTTAATCTGGTTGATTAGTTTATTTGGTTCTTTGATCGTTTCTTAGTTTTACCGGTATGTCAGTATTGGCGGTACGGTTTATAAATTGAGTTTGTGTTTAGGTTTAGGCAGATAGCTCTGGAGTGCTTCGCGACAATCAAACAAATTTAAAATGCGCAAATTTACAATGCAATCCGTATGCTATTTCTTCCTTCCTTTCCGCATGCCTTCGTGGTTTAACTAGAATCCACACTCGACGCGTATTCGGGACGTCCGGAGTTCGAATCCCAGTGGGATGTACTACGGATTTCTTCAGTTTTCTTACATCGAAAAATTCTAATGATTCTACAAATGGCCTCCAAGGTGGTGGACGATAATTGATCACCACCAAGATTTGAAGACTGGGTCCGATAATCCCCAGGAGCCCTCTAAAAGGGGGAATGTGTAAGGTACTTTCTCCCTTCTTTCCGCGTGCCTTCGCAATGTAATTGCAAGCACGTCCGACGTATATTCTTGAGGGCCGGAGTTCGAATTCTGGCGAGGGCGCTGGGAATTTCTTTAGGTTTCTGACATCGAAAAATTCTAATGACTCTAAAAATCGCTTGCTAAAAGGAAATTTTCATTTCGTTTTCATTTAGTTTTACTGCTAAAAATTTTGTTTCTTCTCCTGTATGTAGCTTATGATGTATTGCAGCTTTTTTAAAAAACCACAGCATATGTAGAACAAAACTATGTAGAGCAGAAAAGACAGTTTAGGGATACTCCCTTGGATAGTCTTTCAGCACAAATCCCAAATGACCTTAGTCTTATCTTTTTCTTGCTGAAAATTAAAGATGTTGATTTCACCCGTCGTGCAGCATCTTATTGTCGCGCTTATTCCAGTCAACGTAACAGCGTCTTTGCAAACATTTAAATTAAAAAATATTAGACTATCGGTTACATGCCAATGAAAATCACCAAGCATGTCCAAATTGCTTTTAGGGTTAGTTTCTCATTAGGACAAGGTTATTGCACAGGAGGTTTCAGTGCTTATCCCATGTAAATATGAATGACCTTCCTTTAAAGGCTACTAAAGAAGAAGATTACACCAACGCAAATACCCTTCACTTGTTTTACCAATCAGTTATTTAATTGCCTTCAACAACACTATTTTCCAAGCTTAGCAAAGATGCTGTGAATTTTTCGCTTACAAGTTTTGCACATTAACTCGAATTAAATGGTTAATAACAGATCAAAAATAATTAATTACACCTGCAATTTATAAAAAGATACTTGTTCGTCTCTATTTGCATTTAGGCATAAGTGTTAATTTCGAAAGGAAGTTTTACATTTACGCTATAAATAAAAGTTAAACCAGGAAAACAAATAAGCAAAAAAATTTATACGAATTTTAATGATATATTTTTATACCGAAGTTTCACTTAAGAATTTTTGAGAGGTGAAATTATTCGCATTTCCTTTACCTTCTATTTAGAATTTTAAAGAAAAAAAATGCGTGATTTCTGCAGTAGAAGTAAGTGAAGTACGAATACTGATTGAAACAGCAAAGAGGCTTCAATCATTGACCGGTTGATATCCTTCTGAATTTATAGAATGCATGAAAAGCGTAATTATGGGCATTTAAAGCATTGTACCTCATCCTTTAAATCCCTGTAAATACTTTTATTTAAATGTGCATTGGTATTAGAAATTAAAATATGGGGTAATGATTCAATCAGAACAAAACCAGGGCAAAAAAATAGAGTGCTAATACACGTTTTTGTTTGTCCCGATTTTAAAGTTTACATTGGGGCGTCTATCTTCCAAATAAAATCAAAATATTTAATTTCCAAGTGTTAAAATTATTAGAATGATATTATCCAAAACATATATATCGCTAAGATGGTTAATTTCAAAGCAATAAAATGATTAATTAGATTTAGATCTTCCTATCGACAAATATTTTCATTCATCCCATCTGCATGACTGACTTTCTCCGCTCTGCTTACTTCCTTTATAATTTTTACGATATATGTGACCTCTCATAAAATTGAAACAAATTCCATCCTCAGCTGCAGCTGATAAGAACTTTTGAGGGGTTAAGAATGACTATGGGAAACAAATATTTATTTTTTACTCTTTCTAGCATTTGGACACATTTTCATTTTTTATGAATAAGTTTGCTAATAGACTACACATAAACACATACACGCACGTGCCATAAAAGGTTTTTCTGGATTTAATCTTTTAATAAATAAATAAATAAATAGAGGAAATTGTATGGAAGTTTAGTTAAAAAATTTTTAGAAAGAATATTTTCAACAGATTACTTCTACTTTCAATATTGATGTCAGGAAATACCAAATATATGCTTCCTTATTGCTTTCTTTTTATAGTATTCTTCATTTAAGGTTCTAATCTTTTTTGAAAAATAAGCAAGAATAAATACAAAGAATGAATTTGATTCCCATTAATATTTGTATCATAACATGTTGAGTATTTTAACAGTTTTTGCTAAATTAAAAAACGTTCTGTAATTTATTAAAAAACTTAAATCCTTGAAAGCTGTCAATGGCCTTAATTTCTAGAAGACTTGAACACTCTGCTGCGTTCAAATATGGCTCTAATGCGATCATTTTGAAATTGTTAAGACGAGAGTCAAATACATCTATGTACCACTTTTGCTCGAAGTGTAACCTAAATAAATTTTGATATATCAAATAAAACTTATTCACTTCAAGAAACATTCAGAAAGCAATCGATGAACAAATAAGATGCTCGTCATAACGGTTGCAGAATTTTTTGTAATATCACAACGATATCGCAATACGCCTGAAAAACAGGAATCTCAAAACTGCTTCAAATTTATATGTACATAAAAAAGTTTTTCGGAACGTAAACACACGACTGCCGTATCTGTATTTATGTTTATTGGAATGAAACGAAACTAAGTGGGAGGGGAGGAGAGACATGCAACAACTTCTACCTTTATTTTGAAAGAGTTAACCGACGCACGTGGAAGTTTATGCAGATTTTTGGAGACTTTTTTTATTTTATTTTAAATCTTTTTCATATTAATCTGCTTCTGAAACCTCTTTCGTGGAAATACATCGTCAAAGGGCGAGGTGAGAAGGGGTTACGATGCTCTGGAAGGTTAGGTTCGCCGAGTGCATGTTTGTGTGTGTTTGTGCCTGTGCTCATTTGCAATTCAAATGAGGGCTGAAAACGGGGTCTCTCTCCATGGGGGTCGTGCATAAATATCGAGCTGTGTATTTGAAAACGCCCAGCTTCCGTATAATCTGAGAAAAAATAACCACAATCGTAAATTCTTAAAAAAAATTATTCAAAAGTTTCAATTGAATTTGTTCATTTCCCCATAGTGAGATTTCTATTGAATTTGCACAGCTTCATTCTAAATTTATGATGACGACTTAACTAAGATTAAGCCCAGTTCGTGTCCTTTTAGCAGCAAGAAAGAAACACAGAAACCCTATAGGCCGAAGCAATCAATGTGACATAAATTACTCTCTATTCAAAGCAGGAGTTAATTATTTATTCCTTATTTTTTCTTGTGCTATGTCGATATATCTTGCTTAGAAAAACTCTGTATTTACTCTGTAGCTTGCTCTGCATTTACGGAAACGGATGATTATAATTCCAAGGAAAACGGATGCTGTTGTATTTTATGTACAAGGAAAATATAATAATTCTAAATTCACTAATATAAATTCTAAACTGACCCTTTTTCTTATTTTGTTTAAAAAGCAGTTTTTTTAATAAGAATTAAATCTAAAAAATTTATCATTAATTTACGAAGTTCTCTTTTCCTTTTTCTTAATAAAATTATTCTCGTTACGTATTTAAATATAACCTCAGTTAAGCAGTTAGCCAACAGCTGTTCATACCAAATTAATTTAAAATTTTACATTAGCTGAAAAATGGCCGTAGGTTTTTTCCCCCTGCCCTTACGCTTTTAGTGCAAGAAGGTGTTTAAAAGTTTAGGTATTAGAATACAACATCTTAACGTGTAAGTTTCTTTTAAGTTACATGTCACATTTTATTACATACGTTTTGTTTCACTCCTTCTCATAATAGTGTAGTCCATAATAATAATAATAATAGTGTAGTCTCATAATAGGGTTAGTCCATACGGTAGATTGAGTTATTTGGTTATGCTAAAGCACACAAAGGTTGTCTGACTAAGAAAAAGTATGCTACGCGGAAAGCTTTCTGAAGGAACTGGCTGATAGCTTCCACATGGGAAAAGTCAGATAAATGCTTATGAAGATAGTCCGTTCGCTGAGATTTGAACTCAGATCAGATTATCAATATTTATGGATCTTATTTATTTGGCAATTCGAATTCATAGGGTAGATCATCAAACCCCTTTACAGCGGGAAAAAAATGGATCAAAGTAGAGTATTGAGTAGCGAGATTGAAACTTCCAGTCAAAGTACAGATATCAACGAAATGTTCTTAACTCATGTGCATTGAGCCAAGTATATGTACATATTTGCTTGAAAGAAAATGTTCTTTTTTTCAACATTGTAATTAAATTCGTTTTTACTTCCATTCTTCTAGCTTTGACTATATCTTCTACGGTTTATGTTACCTTAGATTATTTATATTTAATTACGATACGTATGCAAAGTTTCTTCATACTCAAAATCAGCGAATCACCAGCCTCCAATTAAAAAAAAATATACATTTTTCTTGCTTAGCATTCTATAAGTTATAAATGATTTATTTTTAGGCATTTTACTTCATCTGAATTCTGCGTTTACGTGTAAACTTGTTGCTACAATTTGAAGGTAAAAAATCAAGCACTTTATTTTTATTCTAAATGGTTGAATTAATTTGAAAAAGTATATTCTTTCCAACAAAAGTTCTTCATATTCTTTATGACATACTTCATGAGGCCCGTTTTAACATATGATTAATAAGTCGCAAATTAAAGTAACTTACGATCAATACATAAAAAATTCAAATTAGCATGTTACATATTAATTAATACGTTAAAAATTCATCTCGAATCATTTGCTTTATTCTGAAAATACTTCAGGGCTTATAACTACTTTATAGAAAGTTAGCAACAAGACGCATTAATATACTACCTTTAATTAAAGCCTGCAAAATTTATGTTACACCTATTTGTTAAATAACAAAGATTTACTGCGTTCTATTGAACGGTAACAATTAAATTTTAAATATGACATTTTTGTAATTCTGCAAATTATCATCCTCAACCTCCACTGAACACAAATTCATTTTGCATAAAATCCCCCTAACGGAGCTGTGATAAAGTCCTCGACGGCCTTAACAGCCATTAGCGCGGCGTTTCTCTCTACTTGCTTTAACATACAGCTCATTAACATACGGCCTTGTGGTCTGAGGGGGGATATCTTCCCCTAACCTTCCCCCCCGTTACATTATGTTTTAATATTACCCTGCATTCACTTTTCCTATATTTATTTATTCTCTGCTGTGGTAAATTAAAAAAAAAGGGAAGAGATAAGTTTTATATATATAGTTTATAAATTGGGTGTTAAAGATAAGAAAGTGCAGAAGGTGAAATAATTTTGAATATCATAAAAAGCAGCAGTTACCGTTCTTCACAACTTCAAAGGGGGAAGGTTAATCATCAAATGTTGCTTAGCTATACCACTTTTAGCACTTTTTGATGGAGGTGAAAAATATTCGAACAAGGAAAGATACTGTTTGAAAAAATACAGCAAAAGGTTAAATGCAGATTAGAACATTGTACTTCAAGCTCGTTTTATAAATTTAAACAAGCCCAGCTTTAATTCATTTTGTACGCATATTGTTATGATTAAAACTCATTTGAATTATATGTATATTATTATGAACTAAACACCATTTCTCCTCTCTAGATAAACGTAATTAAAGCTTTTAGAGTTGATATTTAGGAAAAACATTTAAAAAGTTAATCAAGATATAAATTATGGTACTTTTCACATATTTCACCCTACGCTAGCTTTTTCAATACATCATTTAGAAACTTCCGATTTATGATAACAAAGTAAAATATTCTGTTTATAGTTTTTGTATTATAATAGCGAGGAAAATACATCGTGCAAGTAAAAAGGAACGTTTTAGAAATTAATAACTTCTTTGATTTATATACAAAGAAATATTAGTACATATATTTTTTAACCTGCGCTCTTTCATGTGCTGTGCTCTTGGATTCTTGCTGTAAACTATTGCTTTTGCAGTATACACCACGTAATTTTCGTTTCTGGGATTTTAATAAAATGTTACTCACATTTAAACATATTTTAAGCCCATATTTACTAACCTTAAATTCCGAACAAATATCATCTATTTTATTGAAACATATATTATTTGAAATAGGTAGGATATTTATATTAATATCATATATTATTTGAAATATGCAGATGCATAAATTTAGAATTGTGTAATTTCTATGTTTTCATGTCAGTTCCCTATCCTACTAAGAATTAACTTGGTAGGACAACAGTAACAGTCTAAATTTAATATACACTAGATTATTAAAAAGTTGCATAATATTTAGAAATTTTCATTTGCTTTTTTTTCAAAATTAAAAGAATGTTCTTTGAAAACATTAAAAAAATTTTTTTGCATCCTAGTAATTGATTTCAGTTACAGACAGTGATTTCCCATCTTTTGAAAAAAAAAAAAAAGAATAAATTCGTGCAAAATTTTGAGTAATCATATATACTTCATGCAACAATTTGTAATACTTTGTATTATTTTGCATGACATCCAACAATCCATTACATTAGAAAATCCTTACTCTTGTTTTATAATAACCCTTTAGTTATGAAAATTTATAATTTTAATCAGATTTGTATAATAACTTGTACTATTAATTTTTATTTAATTATATAGTAACATTTCAAACATGACTTGGCATGATTTAAATTTCCATAAATATCATTTGATGTACACCATAAATTAAATTTATAAAATTTCAGCTGATAAAAGCGTGAATAATAATTAGCAAACGTATAATTATCATTTTTCCTATTATAAATTAAATTTATGTATTATCTTTTATGTTATTATTCATTTGGTATATTATAAATTACGAAATTGATAAATTAAATTTATAATATTTGAACTGATATTAATGCTTTTATTTCGACAGCAGATATTTCAGTTTCAGAATTTGTTAACTTGAACAAGACTTCAGTAATAAAAGCTAAGGAACTATACTATATATAAAGGAAAAAAAAGGGTAATTTAAATTCGGATCTTTAATGCTTTTCTTCAAGTGCGACTATTACTAACTTCAAATTAATCAGATAGCAAAGCAAATTAAATTTTTTTTGTATAGAGCTAGTAGATATAAAATTAAACAAAGTTCGACTCATCAATTCACTTCATAAATCTTCGAAAGCAAAGAAACTGATACTGGAAAAGTAAACTTTTGAGTTAATTTGCCATCTCTTCTGAGTTGTAAGCCTTCATATTTTGACGTGATTGCACGTATGGTCTTAGCATGCTTCCTAAACGCCAACAAAATCTTTTGACAAATTCATAACGTTCACATGTACGTCAGCATTATCAGTACGTCACACAAAGTGCTCAAGAAACTATGCCTACAGTTATATCAGAACATCACCTTATAAGGTACTTTCTTCCTCCTTTCTGCATGCCTACGTGGTGTAACCTTAGCACACTCGACTCAAGTTCGAGTCCAGGCGAGAGCACTGCGCATTATTCACATTTCCGTCTTCCTAATGACTCTACAGTAGCGCCCGAACTAAAAAAAAATGATGGATGATGATTCTTCACCAACAAGATTTGGCAATTAGGTCCCCTAATCTCCAGTCGCCCTTTAAAAAGGGGAGTATGTAAGGATTTTTCCCCTCCTTTTTGCATGCCTTCGTGAGTAACGGTAGCAAACTCGGCATTGCACATTTTTCATATTTCCTGCTTCAAAATAACCTAATAACTCTACAACCTGTCCTTAAACAACATAATGTAGCACTTAATAATTAAAAATTAGCACATAAATTAATTACACTGATTCTTTCTAAAAATCTGTATATTGATTAAAATAATTAGTATCAGACAATTTTTTTCTGAAATAAATGCCTCTTGAAAAGGTTAATTATTAAAGCAATATATTATAAGGCAACTCGAATTTTCATATTAAACTTCGAATTATCATTGAGCAATTTTTAAAGACGGGGGATATAATTTCGGTATTTCCCATTATTGACAGTGTTAGAATAGGCTGCTTACATTTATAAATTCTAGTATTATGACATTTTTATCCAATGATGTATAGATACAAACTATAATTTTGTGACTAATTGAAATCGTATTGCAGTCGTTGCAACGAAGACTCATTACGCTTATCGTTCCATGCAATTCCTATCGCTACATATTTCAATAACCCTTTACTCCGGAGCACTATCTCAAATCACTGGCTCCTAACACTGGATTATCTAGGCAGAGAATGCACTTTCAAATAAAGTTGCACAGCTTAGCATTGAGAGATTATTAATTACTGTGTTTTTAAATATGCAAGAATTTCTCATCGTCAGTAAAAACTGTGCTCTTTAAGAAAAGTATATATCTTTCGGCCCTATTTATCTGATTTTCTGTATTTCGCATCCCTATTTTCATTGCGTATTATTAAGTAAGTTGTAAATGT
Organism: Stegodyphus mimosarum; assembly: GCA_000611955.2. NCBI lineage: Eukaryota > Metazoa > Arthropoda > Arachnida > Araneae > Eresidae > Stegodyphus > Stegodyphus mimosarum. Next base: position 926,624 of record KK117623.1, on the reverse strand, counting down.
AAATATTATGTATTATCATGTATGTAAATATTATGTAATTTATGTAATTAGTATGTTTTGATTTATTACGTAATATTATGTAATTTGTATTTTTATTATTATACATTTTATCTAATTTTTTTCCTCTATATTGTAACAGAATTCGTCTGCACGTTAAAATTTGTTCTTAAGTACTTTTTTATGTTGGTTTCTAATGAGCTTTAATATATATATTGATGCCAGGTAAACATCTATAACGAGCAAGTTAGTGCTTTACATAAAAATATGCTTAATGATTCAATAACAAAGTTTATGTCCTAGTATTGTACACGTAGACACCTGAAATTAATGATATTAACGTTCAATGTGTAATACGTTGCTATGAAAAGCTGCGAAAGCTTATGCGTATAATTTTTTATACTCTTTTATGCATCATTTTTATTATTTGTCTTTATACATTTATATCTTTTTTTTTCAATAAAGTTTTCCACTGGGATTTCATTTAATTCGCAAGACTCGGCCTAGGGCTAATGTAATCTTGAAGATATACAGATATCGTTCCATTACAATGGCGAGTGGAAAAAGTCTTCAGCTCAACAGCCACTCGTTATAACGCTACATTTCTATAGGATGCAAGGAGTCGTTATAGAGGGAATCGAATGATAAGCTAAGTAACTTTAAACTTCATTTAATGACTAAGGTTGAACGTATAATTAATTATGGGAATTAATTAGATACAAACCACCAAGAATTAAATAATTCAAATTACTCAAATGATTTCATTTATATACATATGAAAAAAACTCCACTTAACTGCACACATGTTCCTAAATATTACGAAAATTGTTTATGTACTAATATCCATTACATATGATTGATTTCATATAAACTAAAATTAAAATTTTTAATGTACTATATATAGCTAAACGCTAAGAATTTCAAAGCAAGCGTATCATGAAGCCTATATCTATCTGAAAATCCTATAAAAATAGTTCGGTTTTTACAAAAATTCATGTTGTCATTAAAAGCGAATACCAATCAAATAAGTATACTCAAGCATTGTCTATATTTAAAAACTACCTGCACTTAATAAAACGAAAATTAAATAAAAAAAGCAGATTTCAATTGCTTTAGAATTTGCTGAAATTAGTTTTCAGAAGAGTTTTATTTTATCCAGCAGTAAAAATTTTCTTTCGTGAGTTAACCGTAATATATAACATTTTTATTTAAGGAAAGCTATAAAGTCTTTTTAGAATATTTCACATTTTTTAATTTTAAAAACTTTTTAAACTCTTTTTCCGAAGTAAAGACGACAGATTGGAAAACGTAGATTCTAATATTTGCAGATTAAAGATTTTTAAAACTTTTGAATGTAAACCGACATATATCTTAGCTAATCTCTACAGATTAAAAAAGTTTTAAAACTTTTGAATGTTTTGCAATATACATCTTCGCTAAAATTTATGTCCAAATATTTATAAAATTTGTGCATTGCAGAATTAACAGAAAAATAAATTTAAATTATTTTTACAGATCACCTGATTAGCATTTAAAGAAAAAAAAATTTATTGAATACTAATGTAAGGTAAGGAATTAAAAAATTATGTACATTTACACGGAAGGCAGCTGTAGCTTTATACCGTATTTACTGGTTTTTAAAGTATGTTTCAGTTGGTTCGTTTAACTGTGTAAACTCACATAGCTTCTAATTTGCTTTAACGGATGATAATATCGATAATGCTCTTTAATGAGTAATTTCTTTAAAAATGCTTGAAGAAAGCTGAAATCTTTTGCTAATACATATTAAATTTTCAAGAATAGTTGGTGAAATCTTGTGTAGCTTTGAATTGTTACATATCAGGGATATGTCGTAAAAATAGGTTTTTTCAATGCAAATTCTGTGACACTGCGGGAAAAATATATTTGAAAAAATATTACTTTTATCTCCTTTCTTATATTAATTTAAATTGTAAAAGTTACTATTTCTTTCTGAAAACACAGTTTACGAGAAACTAATTTTGCCTTGGAGAAAATGATGACGTTTCAAAACAGAGGATTTCGAGAAGTGGTTGCGAAAACACTGTATTGTAAAATACAAATGCTTCTTTCTCCCATTGAAACTTCGCAGCTTTCCCGGTACCTGCTGCACTAAGAATTAATTATTAAATTCATTACAAGCCCTGAAGATCCTTTTTTTACACTGAAGCTAAAATATTTGTTTGAAACGTTTCTTGGGAGAACCTGGCATAAAAGTTTAGATGAGGCAAGTATGATTCAAATCGAATTCACCGCAAAGTATCTTTAAATGCATCATGTCTGTAACATTGAGGACGTTTTTGGGGATGAAAAAAATGTATTTCTTAAAAGAAATTTAAGGGAATGCTATTTACAAATAAAAGTAAGAGTACAAAATATTTTACAGTGTAGAAAAAGGTGATATAAGAGAAACTTCAGGTAGTACGCATTTAAAATCAAAATAGCAATAATTTCAATTAATTTTACTAAACGTTTATTACTATAGATCAATAATTTTGAAAATGTTTTCTTTCTAAAATTTTATCATAAACTTTATTACAGAACTCTTGCCCTATTTTTGAGGTGGAAAAGTTTGATGTCAACAATATGTACTTCCTTAAATATTTATTGATCTTTAAGAATTTAAAAAATATACCTTTTAAATTTATATCCTAAGCTTTTAGTCAGCTCAAAATGAAAATTGTTCTTGATATTGACAGTTTTTTTGTAAAGTTAAAAAAGATTTCACGAAGTAAAAAGGGAAGAAGAAAGAAGTAAAATGAATAAGTAAATAAAATTTTTAATATTATACATTTGCTTTATAATTTAAAAATGCAGTACTGATACTAATTTATAATAATTAAAATATTTCTAACTTATAACTAAGAAAGGGCAAACGCAATATTTTCTATGAAATACAATCTGTGCTACATGCGAAATTTGTTATTGCGCACGTCCACTGAAATATTTTTTATCTATTTTCTATATTTTAACCTGTATCATCAAAATTTCGCTAAAATTCAATTAATTTCAGATTGGTTATCATTTAAAAAATAAAACTATGCGAAACACTTGAATTGGCAATGTCTAATTCAGTTTCTATCACGTCGTATCACTGTCTAATTCGGTTTCAGTCGGTGCTCGTAAATGGTAATGCAAATAGAGAGTAGGTAAGGAACATTAGGACTAAGTCAAGGAAGGTCGAAATTTGCGATTTAACAGCTGAAATATGAAACGTAACATAGTAAACTACAGAAATTTACGACTAATTTAGTGTTTACATTTGTTTAAAGTTATGTATTTCTGTTTAACTGTAAAAAAAGTTAGAGAATATTTTTGTCCAAGTATTTTTTTTTCATAAAATCCTAGCTATTTTTATAATTCCTCTCATTCTCGTTGTTAAGAAGCAACCAATTTAATAGTGACATTGAAACCTTGTCACATCTCTTTTTATGACTTAGCAGTGCAATGCTTACTGAAATAATTTTTAATATCATGCTATGCGAATCTTCGTTACCTAAGTTCAGAGACACAAATCATTCATTTATTTTCGATCATGCTAAAATTTAAAGCTGTTAAATATATTTTATTTCAGAAACCAGCATAGTTAGGGATACATGTTGTATTAATAACACTATAAAATTATTTGAAATCCGAAAAGAAAAACGGGAAATCCTTCTAAAATATATTCTTTGAGTATTGGCAATCGATATACGTTGATAAGTTTAATATCTATTAAAGTAATTGGTTAATATGTAATTAAATTTCGCAATATTATTTTGCTATTGCATTAAATCAATTAACTTATATACTTATTGATGACTAAAAAGTAAATATGTTACATCTTTTAATTTTTCAAAGAAACAGTATTGAAGAACAAACCCTCCAGAAAAGCAATATGCTACTATCCTCTGAAATCTTTATATGCACCATTTTAACATTCAAGCCTGTTCAGAAATTTTTCTTATAATAAGAGTTAGGTAGACAAAATTATTGAATTAAAAAGAGTTGCATTACGTGATAATTGTTTTATATAATAAGTATATTTAATAATAATTATCATATGCATTCGAAACATTAATCAAATTAATTATAACTAACTTTTAATATGATTATGTTCGAAGAAAATTTTTTTTTAAGATACATGAGCACGTTAACTCAGATTTCAATTAATACATAGTACACAGAATATTTTAATTATTACACACATAATGTGTTATTTTAATTATCAGTTTATTTAGTAACGATGTCAGAAATCACACGCTGATTAAAATATTAGAAGATTAAACCACTTATACTAAAATTCTGATTACTGTAATATTTTTGCATTCTTATTGCCTAATATGGTGTGACAAAAATTAACAAATTGAGCGAATAAAACCATAATAGTTATTCTTTTTATTAACTTGCAGTTTTTTTAACAATATATTTTTCTTAATATTTTGAGTCACATTATCCTCAAGAATCAAAGAATCCTAATTTTTTAAAATTAATTATTTTACCTTCATTTAGTGTAACAATAATAAATCATAAATCAATTAACGAATCAGTAAATGGTAAAATTGATAACACTCAACTCCGTTCGATCCGATAAGATTGAATGTGTCTTGAAATAATAATTAAATACACGATCAACTAAAAAATACTAATTAATCTATGAAATAGTAAACTCTGCATAAATTTGTCTTAATATTTAAAATTCTGTGTAATTATTCCTTAAAAAATATTTTTAATGCTTACCCTTTTCTACATAGCTTAATTAAAAAAATGCAGTACTTAAGGCAAAGGCCAATTAATTTTAGAAGAGAATAAAAATAAAGGAAAATAATAGTTAAATATTTACGCTTTTCCCCAACATAAAAACACTTTTTTCATTTGACCAAACATGAAATTTACGAACTACATTCGCAACAATTTTTTAAAATTTAATTAATGTATTTGAAACGAATAGTGATATAAGCTGAAAATCATGTCACATATAATTAAGAATCAGATTAAAAATATTCTCAGTTTAAAAAAATGATAAGTTAAATAAAAGTTTAAAAATGTAGTACATTTATTTCATAATTTAGTTTTCTTACCTTTCATATTGATAGTCCATGCATCCGAATCGCTATATTAAATTCCTAAAGACTACATCGCATGACCACCACTAATGCAAAAGTAAAATATGCAAAAAAAAACTAATGAATCACCGCAAGATGGATAGAGCGGTGAATGCCGGACGCCTTCTGCGGCCGGCTGTACGGCGACTCGACGGCCGTCAGTGAGAGGCTATCACCGTAGGAAAAAAGCACAACTTCCAGCTCTGCGTTCAGGTAGATGATCCTGCGAGTAGCACTATCACGAGTGCGCGTTTAACAGTTGGAAAAAACCTGTTCGAAAATCACACGCACGTTGGGTCACACGTCTTTTGGGGAAGAGTCGCTTTCTGTGCATTTCTTTTATTATTTTTTTTTGTCCTTAGTTTTATTCATTTCTTTCTTTTTTCCCCCACCAGCGGGTGTTCGGAGGGAAAAAAAATCGACCGTTAATTTGCTTGGAGTTTTATGATAGTTTCTTGAATTTTTGTTTTGCAAAGAAGACATTCTAATGATTACTCCTTTAGGGGAAAATATGATGAAAGCATAATATGTTTATGAAATTCGAACTTTAAATAATGGAAGGAAAGGAATTTTCAAACTATTCCTCAAACCAGGGGTCAGTCAAAATACTAGTTAGCCTGCAAATTCAGAGAACGTATCTAACATTTTTGTATGAAATGTTCACTGGATGAATTAGCCTAAATTATTATATTGAACAAAATAGTGCAACATTATTTCCATCGAAGTTTAACTTATTAATGACTAAAGTAATTAATAGCTTTCAGTCTTAGAAAAAAAGCTCATTGTATTAATTTAACTTTTTTTTTTTTTTTGCTAGTGCAATGAAAATATTCAATGCAGCAATGTTGCAATGAAAGACAAACTGTTGTTCGATAACTGGCTTCTTTGTCAAGGCAGATAGGTTTTCATTAATCAATAAACCTTACATGATCTTTTAAGAATAATCGTTTACTGAAACATTTCTAACCTTAAATGACTGAGTAATGATAGTGCCTTTAAAATAAGAGCACGTTTATTTGTCATCTTGGCTAAATTCACCATGCCTTTAGCCTAAAGATAAGAAGAGGGCACGCTGCTTCAGGAAAAATGAAACATTGGAATTATCTAATGAAATCAGTAACAGGGAAGAATTTGAAAGCTATAGTTTAAAGGCAGTTGTTCCGATACGCATGGTAATTAAGAAGCCTAGATAACAAACCATTTGGCTTGGACTTAAAATTCCAGATAAAGCATAGGAACTTGTCATATGTCTTCTACCGCAGGAGGTAGACCGATTGTGCAGGATCTGTCTATCTTTTGTGTTGCATTTGTGGGAAATACTTTTGGTGATGTTACTATATCGCGACCTTTGGAGGGGGGGAGTTACTTGTGGAATGATTTCCTAATATAGATTTAAATAATGGCATATTCCATGCATCTCAGAAGCTTTCTTGATTGAATTTTCAAGCTTATCTTCTCTTTCCTAACTAAATTACATTTACGCATTCCTTACATCCGCTCCGTAAACTCTTGATCAAGGAATTACAAGACTGTAATAACCTTTTTTTGGCAACGTAATATTCTGCAAGATTCTCAGTGGTTGTATCTTTTACTTATTCAACTTGTAGAGACATTAGGTATTTATTTGGAAGCACGAGTTGTTAAAAATGAGCAACGCCTTCGCCGGGAATCGAACTACGGACCTCTCGGTTACGCGTCGAGCGTGCTGACCACTACACCAGGAAAGCATGCAAAGAAGGTGAGAGAAACACCTTATAAACATTTATCCTTAAAATATTTCTTATCTCAAGATTTTCCTTCTTTCGTTTGAATTTACATCTGAATTTCGGAATAAGTTTTAGTCATTCGTTTTTGTGAGATAATCTCTGTGCTGTCTGTCATACTTTAAATGCACTGTACTGTAATAAATGCTATTTTTTTAGAGTTAATTATTTGAGTTACACAACTTTTATATTTCATTTTTGCTTTTTCAAACAATTTTAGAGCTAATATTAATTTCAAACTTTTTGTGTCGGACGTAACGGAACAAAATATAAATGCCACTAAAAATGGTAGACTAAAATTATCCGTACAGTTATTACTCTAAAATCTCCCGTAATATCTCATGAAATGAGTTTTCAACATATTAGTTTATTTAAGCATGCTAAGTGAATTTTACATCTGCGAACACCAGCAACAATGTACGTTCAAATTAAACCAATTTTAAGAAGCTGAAGTTACTTACAAGGAAAAAGCTTATAAGGTATTTCTTCCGACTTCTTCGTATGCTTTCGTGGTGTAGTGGTCAGCACATTCCACGCGAGATTCCTGGCGAAGGCGTTGCTAATTTTTCATCTCACCTGCCTCCAAATAAATACCTAATATCTTTACAAGCTTTTCAAAGATATCTGTCTGAAGAATTTGTTTTTGGAATATAATATATTCAAGGGCAATTATAAACTATCTTGTATTTACTTTGCAAGGAAAGATCGGATTCTTCTGTATATACTCCCGTTGTGTAAATAGTTAGCACGCGTAATTTGTAACTAGAAGGTCCATGGTTTGATCTATGGTTTGGTATAACAAAAATTATTTTGCAAGTTTCTTTTTTTGACAAATTTAACGGTCTTTAGAGAGGTGCCCGAACCAAATTGTGTTGACGATAACTCGGCATGTACTTAATATGGTTCGGCTGAAACTCATATTTCTCCTCGCTCTTTAAGCGGAGGAGAATGTAAAGAATTATCACATTCCCATTTGTGTACTATTACCGTGTAAGTGGTTAGTACCATTTGGGAGATTTGTAATTCGAATTCCAGTGCGGTACAGTTGATTTTTGACACTCTGAAAAACCTAACGTCTCTGCAACTTAACATGGGATAAAATCTTATGTGATACGTGAAACATTATTACTCAATTGCCAAGAATTGAAATTGGGATATAGTACCAGATATCACCATCTTAGCCAGTGAGCCATTGTTCAGTCGAAAATTAGTAGTTAACTCCTAATTTTAGAACTGTGAATTGGATAAATACATTGGTAGAAATGTTTTGTAGCAGAAGTTTTATCAGTACAATCTTAAAGTCATTCCAAACTTTGGAAACAACAATTCCAATACCTACAACCGAAAAACATACTCTTCATTAGATTGCATGTTCTCCACGTCGAGTTTAGATGCTGTTTTCAAGTTGCAGTTCGCGTAATATCAATTCGCGTAATTTTTTTTTAACTTCTTGCACATATTTTATCCTCTTTATCCTATCAAGAAATTACTTTTTTCATTATTTATAGCTTTCAAAAAATTAGAGTCAATCTTTTACAATCTGAGAGAAATCCCTTTTACATGAATATCTCAATATTTTATCACTGTTCTAATCGAATGAATCAACACCATGCGCTTTATTAGAGTGTTTTCTTAAACGGACTTCTGCTTTTGGAGAATCTATTATTTGGATTTGTTTTTGTGTAAAGATATTTAGAGACGAAAATATAAATCTCATTAGATTCAGGTCTTTTTGCTGATTGTAGTTTCATTAGAGGAAACAATTGCTGTCTCACCCTACTCTGAATCATCTCGCATTAGTTAAGCATCAGCTTTCCACGAAGGTCCTCTTTCTTACAGGAAAATTGGAGAACAGAACAAAAATAAGGCACTTAGTTACCACCCACACACTAGGGTGTGTTTCAGTAAGCAAAGCATAATTTTCTTGGATGATCGGAAGGGCATGAATGTTGCACAGTCCGTCATACAAAGTGAAACTTTCATTTTAAAAATTTCTGTTCAGACGTTTTTATCTCTGAGAGGGATAGAAATTTTATATAACACTGTTTGCGCGAGATTAGACTACTCTTATTCTTTGAACTTTTTGTAACCAGAAAGCGGCTTTTTAGCCCAAAGGGGCGTTAGCCCAGAAGGGCTGTTAATCTCGAAATGGCATTTTGCGTCGAATCACTTTTCAAATAGTTGCCACCAAATAATATCGCTCTGTATTATATTTAAAAAAATTAAATAATGAAGAATCTACATGAATATATGCCTGTTGCTCGCACTGTAAAAAAAAAAAAACAACGGTACCTGGAGCCATCAAATTTTGAATAACGTGGTGCTCCACCAAAATATGGGCACCTGGAAGTCCGAATTTTGAATTTCGAATTTATTTTATTACCTATTTCACATTTTGTAAAACTTTAACGAATTTTTGGTAAAAAAACTGAACAATTCTAAAGATATGCCGTTTTTAAATATTTTTAGCCCAAACGCTCTGGCAACGAACGTGTATGTGCGTGTAAATGAAAAAAAAGCCCCCTTGAGTATAATACAAAGTCTGAAAGTTTTCATTTTAAAAAAAATGTATTTGTTTATTTATTTAAAAATGAAACTTGGAGCTGCCGGTCTAGACAACGTAGTCTGTTAACGTAAACTTCGTAATTTAAAATCTGATCACTTGTTATATACATAACGGGGGAAATCTGTGGAGTATCTCCAACAGTCTTCAATGTGTTTAGTGATTAACCATTTTTTTATTGTTGTAGTTACCAATCTTACTCGTCTGACAAAGCTCAGCACAAGCCCACGACAGTCATCGTGGCAAGGAGTCATATGCACGTGTCGTTGACAAGAGCTTTAAGCACCATACAGGTGACAGTCCTACTCGGGAGGGGGCAGGTCCGAGGGTCTCCTTACCCTCTTCCCCTACCAGCAGCCTCTCGAGAGACTTTCGGCTCGCCACACATTTAGATCCCATGCTGCATGGAACACTATACATTTACAAGTACCCATAATTTCTCAGGGATTCGAACCCGGGCCCTTCGGTACCGCAGTCAGAGTCACTAACCACTATCCCGGTTGGGCGGAGACCATTTTTTAAGACTCATAAATGGTAATGGCTACTACAGCTGTTTCCGAAGTATCCCCAAAATGCATTCTGAATTTAAAACTGATATCTTTATTTGAATCAAATTACAAATACTTGCTTTTGTTACTAGTTGTCCTTTAAAAAAATTTTTATTAAAGCTGTTATTCGACTTTAAAATAATATACATTTGTTTGCTTACTTTAAACCCAAAAACTAATTTAAGGACCAAGATGCTAAAAGCTTCACAGTAACATTACAAGTTTCCTATTTTATCGATATCAGTTTGTTTCAAAGCATTCCGAAGAATCTGAACTTTCGTACGCTTTTCCATTCTCTAATACATTTGTAGTTTCTTTGAACATAATGCCTAAGTTTTAAAATACTATTTTAATACGTCGGTAAGAAAATATATTTTCAACTGTGAAAAGAAACTGCTCTTACAGAAAATAATTCAATGAGAAAAATATAATCTAAGGTAGTATTGAAGATATAATATAAAACTGGTGTGTTACTTCCTTTCAAAAAAAGTGTTTTTTTATATTTAAAAATTTAAGCAAATTTTGAACTTTTGTAATTTAATAATTTTTGATAACTAATAAAAAATTTTGAAATATTAGGAATTATTAACAATAATAGATTTGCCTTTTTAAAGAAGTTCTTTGTGTTTCTGTTTGAAATTAAGATAAGTTGTACTTGTTCTTTACAAACAGTTTTATTCTCACCTTTATTAAGCTTTAAATTTTTTCCTTTACTAGTATGATTTATACTGTATAAAAATTTAGGCAACACAATTAACTCTCCCACAGAATTGAAATGTTCCTGCCAATGGCAACTTCAAAGGTAAAGGCCCATCAATGGACGAGTGGTTAAGACCTTCGAATACTGGTAGTTAAACCTGGCTGAAGTACAAAGCCAGAAGAAGGGGCTGGCTGTATGGTTGGTTTTCTTGGCTTTCTCCACGTGACACGTGATTATGAGCCAGTTTCCATCGGAAAGTCTTCCACGAAAACATTCGTTCCTCCTCTTAAGCAGATAATCATTATGGCTGTGCCATATTCAGATAACATAACATAATCAGACCTGAACGATAGATATGCTTGAAATCATAGTTTGCGAAATCTAACCAAAGGATACCATATACATGTTATAGGAAAAAGAACAGTGTCAGCAAATTTTAATATTTTAAGCAAATCCCAAAATTGAGTTCTCTTAATTACACTTTTATTCACTTATTCACACTCACAAGCGTTTTATTATATTTTATATAACGTTTTGTAATAAATATATATTTATATTTTGCACTTTCTGTGTTTTTTTTGTGAAAGCAAGAATTTTATTTTCTGCATTCTGACACGTCTATAATTGAGATCATTTTAGGCTTACGTGATAATCTTATCTTATCGATCTGCAATAGTGCCATTTAATATTTTTTTCCCATCCCAAGACTTTGCAATAAGTCATTGTTAATTTATTCAGTTCAAGCATACCGAAAAATATTCTTTCGGAATTTATAACAATTAAAAAATGAATTTTTTGAGCTTTATATTTAAACTGCAGTTAAAAGCACAGCTGTGAATAAAAGTTCTTATTACCAGCTGCTACTGATATTAAATTAAATTATCTTATACATGGCCTAAACTCAATTGATCTGAACCTGTGTTAGTTCTTAAAACTGATTAAAGGTCTTCTAAATCGATTCAAACAATATAACTGCTAAACTAGCTTATTGCTATGAAACTCAGAGTGAATTAGATTGCGCTTATATGCTAGACAGCAAATGTTCATACATGCGATTTCTTATCTCCTTATCTTTCTCCGTTTAAGCTGAGATAGAGGCATAAAATTTATGTCCAAGTTTAAAATTACACGTTTAAAGTAGAATTATTGGAATTTGTCTAGTATTTTCAAGAAAGTTTTACGTATTTATAAGCTCTTAAGAATCGCAAATTAAAGGTTTTCATCGATTAAAAAAATGAGGTTTTTACAGATACTTGAAACAATTTAGAACAAAACAAGGCAAATAAAAAATATTTAATACCTGAAGTTCAAGAAATAGTTGAAATAGCTTAAAGTGTACTTTGTTTAATTTCAGTTTGTTCTCTAAAAGTTAGATTTCAGACTACGGAATAATGCACCCAGAAATGATCTTTGGGATGAAAAAGTTTGCATTGTAGATAATTATTTCCTTTTTAAAGCCATTTATTCAATTCCTCAAGCGTGGAGAAAACGTTCTGAGAATTATTATACGCAAACCACTTTAGTTGCCTCAATCTGATCAAATAGCTAAGCCCAAATGAAGTAAAAAAAAAAAAATTCTAAGAAAATCGAAGCCGAGTTGGAAGCAGTTTATTTATTACGAAGTTCGCATATCTATGAATGCCAATCGGTATCTGGTTTTTGACTGATGAATGGATGTCACTCAAAAACGAGTCTTATTAATTGATATTTACGATTTATTTTTATGTCACCACAGCTCTTTAGCAGTGCAGTCACGTGGGTGTCTGCTTAAGCGACTTCTGGGATAAGAGCAGAATGAATGTGTCATAAACAGAGGAATCCGTAAACTTAGCTTCCTCGCGGCCACAAGCGCGTTAAGGCGAAAGCCAATTAAAAGGCGTCTTATCCTCCCCAACAAAAGCGCAACAAGTTTTCCAATTTTCCGGCACGCTTCGTTCAAAACTCGGTACCCGGAACATGTCGTGTTCCACTCCATTGTTCCAGGGGCCTACGACCGATGGGGATATTTTTTCTCTCTCTTCCCAATTCCATTTCATTTCATTTGTTTGTTTATTTTTTGTTTATCGGCTCGTGAGTTACGGTTACGATTATTACAGGACGGTGAAAGATTAAAGAGAGCAGCAGGCATCACTTAGCCGGCTAAATGCGTTTCGCGAGACTAGCTTATGGAATAAGATCCTCGGTTGCCTTCTCAGCTAAATGGTTTGCTTGTCACCTGCCACGGGATTCACGCGATAGCATATTATGACACACTCGCAGTTGGAAAGAAGGTTAAGATTTCACAACCCTCGCTAATATGAGATATGTAGGAAAGACTTCCAATTAAATGAGGCCATTTCAAACCTTATTTGTAAATGTCCATTAATAAGTCTGCAGAGTCATTAGGGTAATTTGAAGCATAAGACATGAAAAATGAGCAATGCTCTCGCCGGGACTCGAACCTGGATCTCTCGAATGCACGGCGAGTGTGCAGCTAAATTTCAGCTAAAGAAGCAAAAGAAGGCAAAAAAAGTCGCAAAAATCGCAAATGATATCGGAGATCACGTAATTTTTGTGACGTCATAGTTCCGCATTCTAACATGACTTCTGGCATCATCACAAATTTAACGTCTATTGATTCTGTAAGTTACAGACTGTATCCGATTGTTAGCCTTTTTAATTACGTATCTTAGCTTTAGCGAAAGTTTTAAAACAATATTGTTGATTTTCAATTGCTTAAATATCCATTTTTTTAAAATTAAATCTCATTTAATTTAGGTTTCTATTTTAAAACTAATTTGCGGATACCCATTCTTAAGAGATTCCTCACATTTAGACTATTAGCGTTTTTGTACTGAATGTTTTGAGTTAGCAGATAATTTTTTTAATTCATTGTTTTCTTTTGCTTAATTGGGAACCTTTCAACTGAGGAATGCTTTTCAGTGAGTTTTCCGTTCTGTGGGATGGATCTGTTTCAGATTCTGATTACTTAAGAAAGAAATATACTTGTTTTCGAATTTTCATCAATTTCTTTGCCGTCCAGTAATTAAAAATTTGACTAAATTTTCTTTTCGATGTTATATATAACTATTAGATTACTATTTAAATCAATATGATTTTACATAATTTAAATATACTTGCGATACGTTGTAATTTTTCATAAATTTTCTTTCATTTCTTTTCCATTTAATAATTAAATATTTGATTAAAGGAGAAGAGGAACACGCCAAAGTAAAACATCAAACTCTGATGAACAGGAGTCTGTACCTGTCCAGCCTCGAAATCGATCGAATCTTAATTATAAATTTCGCCAAATATACGATTGCTACTTCTCCTAATTTAATAAATATGTTCCTGTTGTTTCCTTTTCACTGTAATAGTTAAATGTTTGTTTGCTTTTAAATACACATAACTTTACATCTTTATCGAACTCATTTTTATTGGAATTTGCAGTCAGAGTAAAAAAATAAAACAACCAGTATTTCTTTAAATTATTTCTAAAATACTGGAACAAATCCTGTGTAAGGATTTTAGAGAAAATATAAATTCCTTATTCTTTAAGTATAACTCTCATCGAACATTTAAGAAATGATAAGAAATTTCCTAAAATTTTAATTTATTCTAAAAACATTACAGCCCGTATATTTCCCTGCATTACGTTTCTGCGTAAAAGAGAAATTTATAAGGAATTTTCTCCTTCTTAACTGTGTGCCTTCGGAATATAAATGGAAGCACGTCCGGCTAGCAGTCGGAAAGACCGGAGTCCGAATTCAGATGAGAGTACACCAATTTAGTAATTAATTTTAGTAATTATTTAATTAGTAATTTTTTTTTATTTCCTGCTTCAAATAAATCTAATGACTCCAGTTATTTTTTTAAAATTGAATAAAAGTACGTATGCATTTATATATTTACATACTCTCGCATATATGTTTGTGCCAGAAGCCCAGGACGAAGTAAGAGCTTAAGAATATTGAACATGCAAAAACTTTTTAATTTTTTATTCGTGTGCATAGCTCAAATACAAAATTATTTAAGACATTAGAAAAGGATTTAGAGTGCTACGTTGTAAAAGAGTAAAATACAACTATGTGCAATATAAATAGCAGATATAAATTTATAATTAATTTATATCTGCACGGCTTGTATGGGTGTACCTTGCCCTATTAATAATCTAAGCTAGCTAGGTGTTAAAACGACGGTGTTTATGAATATGCAACGCTAGGTAACAAACTAAGAAAATCTGAAACTATTTTGATTTAGTATTGGCAACTAGTAACAGAACTAGTTATACAATTTAAGAATTTCTTTTCTCTCTTTCTTTCTTTTTTAGCCCAAAGGGGCAATTTTCCCAGAAGGACTATTAATTCCATTTTGGCATTTTGCGTTGATTTACTAAAAGCGTTGTTTTACTTTTCAGATTGTTGCCACAAAATATTATCGCCCTGTATTATATTTAAAGAAATTAAATAATGAAGAACCTGCACAAATGTATGTTTCTCGCATTGTGGTAAAACAACGGTACTTAGATCCATCAAATTTTGAATAACGCAGTCCTCCTCCGAATATGGACATGTGGAAGCCCAAATTCGGAATTTGTTTTATTATCCATTTCATATTTTGTAACACTTTAACGAATTTTTGATTAACAAATCAAGGATTTCAAAGCGAGCCATGGCAACGTTCTACAGAAAAAACATTTTTATATCTAGCGCCTGAGATTGTGTATTGGAAATTCTAAATATATGCTCATTTTAAAATTATTTTGCGGTATTGCTCATGAGCTGAATTTAATGGTTTAAGTGAGAAGAACAAGAAATTTAATAAATAACAGTAAACACAAAATGTTAAAAAAACGCCCCCTGGATGCAATTTACAATTTGAAACCTTATTTATTTTTATTTTTTATATTCAATAATCAGTCTTAAAGAGAGTTTCCTGTTTATCTTGAGAATTCTCACCTAAAAAAATAATGAATATTTTTTGTTTTTGTTTATTGAGAACAATTTTAAATTATTTGAAAACGTATATTCAAGTTTTAAATATAGAATCTTTGCTATAACTTGGGTAACAAAGGTATTTTATAAGCTTTAATAACGGTATAGCTTTAGCTCTGAAAAACTTCATGTATTCTCCCCTTCGATTTTTAATTAATTAATTGCGAAAATGAGAATTATCTGCGGAGATACGATACTGAATATTTGAATGGGTAACTCACTTAAATCGATAATGGATTATGGATGGAGTACTTGAATGATTAACTAATAGGCATGTGCCATTGGTTGAATAATTGAATAAATTTGGAAAGCTTTCTACTCTCTGCGTACAAGAATTAAAGGTTTTTTCGCCAAATATGTCCTCTAAAAATATGAAGAATTTAGTTTGTAGGAGAATATTTTACTGAGTAATATAACTTAACATGTGCAACACAACGGCTTTCAAGACGATAAAATTCAAAATTTTATATTTAGGCATTTTTTAACAGAACTTGTCTTGAAAAAAGGTTTTTGTAACATAGAAATAGAGTTAGAGGTAATTTGGCGAAGAAAATTTAATTAATTAATTTCGATTTCAGCACACTCGAATGGGTAATGCAAACATATTTCTTGGTATATTACGTATGTGGATGATTATACGTATAGGTAGAATTGTGAACCAATAAATTTCTAGCCAAGATAACTTCAGGGTATATTGGTTGCGGTAAATGCGTAAAAGCAATCTGTAATATATGTTTATTAGATTGTGTGAAGTATGTAGTAGGTGGGTTTCTTGATACGCGTGTAGAATACTATAACTGTAATCAGCGATAACTAAATCCCTTTGCCCGTTTCTTGCTTATTTATAATCTTGGAAAGGTCGAAGTTACTCATTCACTCGCAATATACCCTTCAGTAGTTACGAAATTCATTCCTGAATCTTGGATGGAAGTTAAGAAGACGACTGCGTCATCCGCCACCCAAGCCGGCCGAAACCGGTTCTGTCGTGTGCCGGCACGCGCGGTGGGGGTGTGCCGCGGCACGCCAAAATGGGCGCAGGTCTAAAGAGAGGCGTCATGGCAGAAGGTAGTGGTAGCCGCTCATCATGACACGGGTGATGAATGAGAGCAGAGAATATATCGCCCCGGGCCTTCCACGTTCTCTGCCTTAGGTTTCGACTTACCGCGCTTCTTTACTTATTTACCTCTCGGTGCGCGTTTATCCGCGGCAGCCAAGGAAGACTGAAATGCTCGAATAAAGTCAATTCTAAGACGAAGATAAAATCAGCACTTCGATATTCTGACTTCGGATCATCGGGCAGCCGAGGAATTTAGATAAACTTCGCTTAAATTACAACTTTTAGAAGATCTTCTCTGGACAAGCACATTCCGCAAGCGTGAAAAGGTTTCAGGCGTTTTTTTGCTGTAGGGTGTAACCATTTAGAGATTCTCGAAGAGCAAAATCCATAAAGATTACTTCTATTTGCGCATAGACGGAATTATATGTCTGTACAAAAGGTTTGCTTCCAAATCAATTACAAAATCTTAAGAGAAGTAAGCCGTGTCTACAGCCATTATTTGTAATGACTGTCAAATAATGCATATAAATTCTAGGCAAAAAAATATCAAACTATGTGCAGTCATTTCTATCAATTTCACTTAGACCGCAGAGTATTTATTCGAAGTTATTTGAGATCAAGGTAAGACTGAAGCTTTAAAAAATAATAATAAAATAAAAAAATAAAGCAATAGCAAACGTATTATTTTGAAACTTACTCATATAAAAGAAAGAAATGTATACAGAAAGACTCTACATTTATGTGTGAAATTCTGTATTTCCTCGAGCATTTTTCCCCTTAACGTTTTAGAGACAGGTTCTGAAAATTTAAAAAACATTCGCATAAATTTCCCTTTCCTTAAAGAATTCAAGAAACGAGCTTCCTTAAATTTTAAAATGGATTCCTAGATAGTGATTAATTTCATTTCACTAACAAGGGCTAACCCTCGCAAACTACCTGCTAAATCCACGCTGAATCTTTTCCATCTAATTATTGAACTTTATATCAGCCTATACAAAAACGGGCTTATCAAGGTAAAACGCGAACTAGCACTAAGTTTATGATTTAGCCGAATCAGCTGCCCATTCACCTTTTCTAATTATTTATGGATGATTTGAGGTCTAAGGAGTAGTAGATATAACAATAAGAATGGGAGAGATTCAAGCTACAAAGAAAAAGAAATGAAGGTCTCTTATTAAATATTGTAATGTTAATATTACTATGTATTTTGATTGGAATGTAGGTTCCTTTTAACGAAATAATGTTGTGATAGTTATCTGTTGTAGTATAGCCATGACTACTTTTAGTTTGTTATAGTCTTACTGTACCCACGTCACACAATAATTAAATTATTCGCATAATTTTCCCTCACGACTTTCGAAGGATAAAATTAGTGAAGAAAGGGGGGAATACGCAAAGAAATAGAGTATATGTACTAGTATTTCTTACGAAATTAACGAATCTCTTACGAAATTAACGAATTCTAAAATGTGATGAGATTTAGAAAATGTCATTATATGTTGAATAATATGGCCCGAAAAAGAGCAAACGTACAGTTGCACACTTTTCGAAAATTTTTTTTTTTGGGGGGGGGAGCTTTGGCGTTTATAGGCTTTGGCCACTACTAAGGCCAGAAGAGGTAATTATGCAGACAGTACGCCACCATTGCCTCCTATGAAGGAATGGACAAATTACATCCTTATCTTTTCCGGGACTCGAACCGGGCCCTTCCGTATGGTAGTCAAAGTCACTAACCACTTTCCATCTGGGTGGTCTTTTCCAAGCATGCTGTTGACAGGTTTTCGACTCTGTGCTTATTTAAACTAAAACACAAAGGAAATTTTGAATCTTCAAATAATAGACACATATGGTATTCTCTCCCTCCTTCCAGCATACATTTGTGGTGTAACGGTAGCACACTCGGCGCATATTCGAGAGGTTCAGATTAGAGTACCGGAGAGAGCGTTGCACATTTTTCATGTCTCCTGTTTCAAAAACCTAATGCTTCTACAATGGCACCCGAACTAAAAGGTGGTGGACGATAATTTCGTTACCACCGAGATTTGGGGATTGGGTATCCTAATTCCCAGTCGCTCTTTAAAAGGGAGAATATATAAGGTATTTTCTCAATCCTTATGCCTTCATGGTGTAACGGCAGCAAACTCGATGCGTATTGGAGAGGTCCAGGTTCGAGCACCGATGAGGGCATTGCACATTTTTCACGTCTCCTGCTTCAAAAAAATCTCGTGATTCTACAAATATATGATTCTAAAAGAGAAAGCAGTTGTAAATACTGCTACTACGAATTTAATTATTTATTTATGGAAAGTGAATAAACAATCTCTTAGCGCTATGTTTATATATAAGTTTATGTATGAATATAAGTTTATATATATATATTTATAAGTTTTTGCTTTTCTGGTATAATTTTTAGATATTAACGTTGTTCCTAATTTGATTCAAAATTCTTTCCATCCCTGATCATATATAAAAATACCAAAATTTATTAAACTTAAGAATTTTAGAAGGTGAACAAATTTAGAATGAATTGTCATGTTATTGTTATTTTTTGTAGAAAAATTAATAATTGTGTAATATTCTTTACGAAGAAAATCATATGAGCCAACGACTTTCATATGAGCAGTGAGTGAACAGAATGCTAAGAGCAAAAAGGGAATCTGCTCGCTAAGTTTGGTATCTGGGTGATAAAGAGGTACCACTGTCGATACGAAATGTAACAAAATCTTTTTTAATGCAACATTCAAAAATACAGTTTTTTTATACTTTAATTCCTGAAAATCAAAAGTAACAAAAATTTTGACGCTTTATCAGATGTTTCGCATATTTCAGTTTTTATGAAGTAACTTGCTTTATTATATATATAACCAAGTGATATTATTGCAAAATACAATACTTGGTTCCTTAATAATTAATAATTATTAACTTTTAAAATTTAAGAACGATAATTAATTTCAAATTTCGCTGCAAAACTTGTTAACCTATTTAGGTGGCTCTCCCCAGAAATGGATCTCATACAACAAATAAGAGAACAATAGATCTGTATATGACGGAGCTGTGCTAGGCATACGGCTATCAATGGAATAATATCACGTCGAGCTGTACGAGAGGCGAAGGAGTTAATACATTAATCTTAAACTCCTTATTTAACGAAATATTGCCTAAAAAATATCTACAATTTAGTCATTAAAATCCGCAAAATCCCTACAAGGAGCCTTCTCATTTTTCACGATTTTACTTAAAAAACAAAATCATTCAGTTTATATATATATATATATATATATATATATCCCACAAGCGGCCGGGTAGTTAAGTCGCTGAACACGGTCCCGGATTCGAATCCTAACAAAAAGGCTGGCTTCATTGGATGTTTCATAGTTTTTTCCATGTGTAACGTGGGTATGATGATGTTTCTTTTGAAATATTCTCCAGGGAGGTAGGCAACATTCGAGTTACTTTATCTCAATCAGTTAGTCATTAATACAATGTTAAGACAATAGCTAAATGCAATGATTTCTGCTTTATAGAATAATTTGAAAAAATATTCATGGATACATCGACCTGCTTCAGTTTTTATATTAGAAATAAAATGATATTTAATACCAATGAACGTCATTAATGATAGGAAAGAACATATCTGACTCTAAATATGTATCAGTACGAAAACACATCTGACTCTAAATATCTTGAGAAATATCATTCGGTTTCAGTACGGAAAGCAAATGATAAAATCTCCTTCACTGAATTGATTCTTCCGTCTTCTAGTCACAAATTCACATTTTCATTAAATTGTGGGAAACTCTGCAGACATATACAACTAGTTTAATCTTGCGCATCTGCACCTGATTCTCAGTGTATCCAATGACCGCAACCATTTGTTACTTTTCTTTTTCTTTCTTTCTTTTTTATTTGGAAACATAAGCAAAAATAAAATACCTTGAACATATATAAAGTTAATGAAATGAAAATTTCTAAATACATCAATATTTTAAACGCATCAACTTCTGCACATAATCATGGTCTTGACTATCACTGACTTGTCACATTTATCCTTCCCTTTTTTACCTTCTTTACCCCACGTTACGGTATAAAAAATGAATACAAAAAAGTAACCCTTCACTTATCTCCCATAAGTTGCAAGTGTCCATATTTGCATACCTGGACTTTCAACTGGCTTTTCAAACCACAGCCTGGGGCATCCCGATGCATATTTTTACTCCCTTTCTCCATACAGAAAGTTTCTCCGCTACAAAACTTAAATATCGAAACGGACGTTGGGGGTTTCGGGCAGGAGGGGAATACTCAAATAACCAGAAGGATGGCTATAAAAAAGGATTTCTGTGGAAAAGCATTTTACCTCTTGCCCTGAAAGAAGCATTTTGCCCTCTGGCATTGTTGGTTGAATAGGTAGTTCCAGCAAGAATAAAGATATAAATAAATATAGCTAGCTGCCTCCTTCTGCCCTAGCTCTTATCTGATGGACATTTTTGGAAAGATAGAGGGTCAAATGTACGAGGACGTCGAAACTGAATACGTCCGACGAAGATAGTAGATAATATTAGTAAGAAGTATGAATAACTTCTTTCTGGTATGGTTCTGACAAATTTATTGTATTACACTAACTAATTAAGCTTAAACTAGTTATTGTAATTTAATAAATTTTCCATTATATTACAGTAACTGCTCGTTTAAATGTAGGCTACTGTAATATAATAAATCTTACACTATATTATAGTAACTAGTTTAAGTGTAACTAGTACTGTATCATAA
Organism: Stegodyphus mimosarum; assembly: GCA_000611955.2. Classification (NCBI taxonomy): domain Eukaryota; kingdom Metazoa; phylum Arthropoda; class Arachnida; order Araneae; family Eresidae; genus Stegodyphus; species Stegodyphus mimosarum. Next base: position 905,151 of record KK117623.1, on the reverse strand, counting down.
TAAATTTTACAGTAACTACTTATACTGAAACAAGTTACTGTAATAAAAGCAAACAGTAACTAGCTACACTAGTTGCCGTTTATTATATTACAGTTAGTAAATTGATTTGAATTTAAAGAATGGTAATTTTTTAAAAATATCGTTTAAGTAGCTTAACTCAGCTAATATTGCAACAATTTACCAATTCAAAGCCATCATTTCAAATGTTGTATTATTACATTATTACACTTTGAATTACCACTTCGCATTAAGTAGTTACCGTAATATAATAAATTTTATAGCAGCTATTTATACATAAACTGGTTACTGTAATAAAATAAACAGTAACTAATTACTTTGGTCATTGTTTATTATAGTACAGTTAGTACATTAATCCGAATTTAAAGAATAGTAACTTTTTATCGGAACATTTTACTAAGGACAAAGCATTTACTAACACTATTATAACATTATTAAAATTTAATAATTCAAAGTGATCACTTCAAAGTTTTTATTATTACATTTTCACACTTCGAAGTTTACTCTTTACTTCTTCGAATTAAATATTACAATTTTTTTTTCGAGTTAAAGTGTAATTAGTTACTGTAATACAATAAAATTTACAGTAAATAGCTACACTTGTAATTTATTACATTACGGTAACTAGTTACACATATAGTTTATTGTAAATTTTATATTACAATAATCAGTTACTGTATTATAGTTAGTAAGCTGATCTAAATTTAAAGATTGGTACTTTTTATCTATATGTTGTACCTAGGATAAAGCGTCTGCTAATATTACTATAATTTACCAGTTCGGAGGGGTTACTTCGAATTTTATATTATTACACTGTTACTCTTCGAATTTTACAATTTACCACTTCAAATTTAATATTACAATTTAGCACTTCGAGTTAAATGTAACTAGTTACTGTACTATAATTTTACATTATAGTACAGTAACTAGCTTAAATGAAGGTATTTACTGCAATAATAAATTTTACAGTAATTTGTTACAGGTAAATTTATTATATTACAGTAACTACATTTAAATTAGTCTCAAGCAATATAACAAACAGTAGCTAGTTACACCAGTTGATCTGAATTTGCAAAATGATTGCTTTTTATCCATATGTTTTAATTAGGAACAAACATCTGCTAATATTACTTCCAGATAAAGAAGTTCTATGAAGAAGTGTTTCACTGAACCATTTTTGAACTTTTTTAGTTATCATTCATAGCGATGCCACATTTCTTCTGAGAAACATAGAAAATAGTTGATAAAAGAAAGGATATGTGAAACGTATGTCTTCCAGCACCTCGTTATCTACAAAGCATTTTGCATCTTCCCATTTTGTGTAATCATAACTAATAAAGTTTTGTTTAATTTTTTTACTAAAACCGTGTGTCTTTCTTTTTTATGCATCTTTTAAAATACTGTAGCAGAAAAAAGCATTTAATCTGTCATTAAAATATAAATCTGAGAAACAACTCTGCAAAGAATGCAAGAAAGACAAAACTGGTAATTTACAAGGATTACAAAAGGATTAAACTTAGTCCAGCATAATGCCAGAATAAATTTCGATGTATTTTAAAAAACAACTGAAAAGCCTTTAAATCTTTTCTTTCTCATGCATTAGTTATTCACATAACTTAAGGAAATGGCTCCACATTCTTTCAGTGAATGGATATTATCATGCTGCTTTTCTTAGTTAGAATTTAGTTAAACTTGAATATGATCAATATTGTATCATATTATTTATTTTAATTTCATGAAAGCATTTAGTTTTATTTGTTAAATAAAAAAAATTTTACATACTTTTTTATGTGTTATATGCTTATAATTAGGTTCAGTTGCACAAATTTGCCATAGAAAGGTATATGATGCTGATCGCTGCACTACCTTTAACCTTGAATGTTCTCTGAAAATTGCAGACATACTAGATATGGCTAGAATAGAAGACAGTCAAGCTGAAATAATGCACTTCTATTGTATTAATGCATTTCATTCAAGAAGAAAATTAAACGGTTCATAAAAATTAAACTAAAACGCTCAGTCACACATGGGTTTTCAGCTATCTTTCCTACCAAATTTTGATAGCCGAATGATTATAATAGTGGTCGCATAACTGAAGTTATACGCTGTTTATAATTTATAGACGACAAACTTTCTAAATATTGCTAAATCTGTTATACCTCACAAAAGATTTGGGTAATTGAAGCCGCAGAAAGATAGCTATTTATTTTTGATAGGAAGAAGCTTCTTAAGATATTCAGGTAAAAATCATAAGAATTTTAAAGAGGTAAAATCATAAAATAATTTCATAAAAAATCATCAGATAAAATCATAAGATTTCTTTCATATGATAAAATGTTTTTAGTATTCATGGTTTAAAATAAAATGCCGATAATTACAAGGACTGATAGCTCGAATGGTTAAAATAAGAATATTTACTGATATATTTATTTGTTACAGACACAAACAAAGAAGATCAACACGCTTGGCAAAACAGAACCTTGACAGAAAACCTCACACATGTTTATGTGCATAGTTATGAGACTGTATTGCTATTTTCTAACCCTTTAATGCTCGAGCTGAAATTCGGAACATGGGTATTTATAGAACTGTCCACGTACGCTTAGCATTCGCAGCTAATTTTGAAAAAATTCATGGCAAGCAAAGGAAATGCATCATTATCTTAGTTTCTCGTAAGAAAGAAAGTCTGTCAGTAGTTCAGTTGAATTTGGCAGGTACTTGTCATTACGTCGATTGGTTTCGTATTTGAATGGTGATATGACACCCACGCACATAGCAGTCCCCACAAATGGCCTTTGCGCACATCATTACTGCAGGACCATGAAATTCTCGAATAGATGTAACCAATTACGAACAAGAAGTGAAATTTCTGTCAGAAATAATCAGTCAAGTTTATGACTTATTGGTAATATTTTCCTTAAGTAGAGCCCATTCCTACCCTGATGTATATACTGAGTGTTTTTGCCCATTAATATTTTTACGAGTGTTTTAGAACATTTATGAAAAATGAATTTCAATCTTATTGAAACACCTAACGGCAAAGTAAGCAAAACTGAAAGGTGCAATGAGTGAATGACGATACAAAATGAAGTAGGTTTGAAAGTCATAAAACGTATCTGTGAGTATTTTGGAAATATTTTGACATTTTAAAAGTACCTTTCTCTTTCAGGTATTTATCATTCTTTAAACGTTAACACACATCTAACATAAGCGTTTTAGTAAAATCTATATTTGTGTAATCCAGTAGGTTAAAATTTCGTAAAGCAAATTATTAATCCAAATCACTATTCCAAGTATTGAAAAATAATCAGCAAGATGTGGTTTTGTGCGAAACAGCAACTTAACTATACAAATTTCTAACATCCATTCAGCAATTAATGTTTCTTGTGCGCATGTGTCCCTGCTTTTAGAAAGTTCTGAAATAATATCTGTACTAATTGATCTTACACTGTTACACTTGGCTGGATATATTTTACTTCCTTCCAAAGGAATGGCTGGAGTTTGTGAAGATATTCGAGGCACTCTAAATAATATTAAGAACGGTATCATAGATTAGCTCAATCGCTCATCACCCAGGAGAAAGAGAGATGCTAACAGCAATGCAAGTCTAGATTGGAAGAAGCAAATGTCGAATAATCCGATTTCATAAATAATAAATGACACCTTAACATCACATGTGACCACTGAGAAATGTGAAGAAAGAATAACAAATAAATTAATATTTTAGACAATTTTTTATTTATAAATTTGCAGCAGTTACACAAAATCCTGGTTGAAAATTATTAAAATTGTTATAGCATTGAAGATATGTAATAATTATCATATAATATATAATTATAAATTGTAAATGTACATTAACTTCTAATATGGGAACAGCCAGCCATCATGTATTCTGCTTAATGAGAACAGCTCGACGCAGAAGGGTTCTTTTTCCTTTATTTACATCAGTGACCATCAATCAGTGTGGAATGACGTAAAGATTCAAAACAAAAATTTTCTTTTTCACAAAACAAGTCGGACTCAATTTTGCCCGATGGCAACAGCCACCACGCGTACTATAAACAAATAAGCAAGCAACTAAATAGCGCCTTCAGGGGACTATCGCATATTTCTTTTGTTCTTATCGTCATTCTGGGCAATTTAATCGAGGAAAATCGCCTACATGAAACAACAAAAACAAAACACGAAATGAAAAATAGACTATCGTATTAGCCTCGGCAAATCCGTTGGCCACGCATGCTTTTCTACGAGTTCTCGCCGATTTTGAAGCATTTCGGGGCCAATTCCTTTTTCCTTCTTCTGCCAGGTTCCCTCCAAAAAGTCTTTTGTTTATGCTCATGGCTCTCACGTGGATAGTCATAAGTGACTGGAGGGTGCGAGAATTTCTACGCCACGGTGATCACACGAAGCAGAAGGACACAGGTCTGCGCGCGATGTGCCGTTACGGTCTAATAGAATATCAGTTTGAGTTGAGAATAACAATAATAATAATATACGAAAAGAAATAATAAAGAAGAAATTGCAGTCCATGCTGTGGACGAAAAAGATATTTCCCCCAGGCGCATGGCAGTTAGAGTCTGATTGAAGGCGGATGCGCCAAATTGTAATGTGAGATGCTGCTGCGAATTATCTACTTAAGCTATTGGTTATTGCATAAGTGGGACATCTATTATCTGATTGTATAAATAAAACTGGCAACAAAGTTTCAAGGTGAATTATTTCTAGAAATAAGGTAATTTAATCTTAGATGATACTTGAACGGAATTTTTCACCATACGTAGACAATAACTGTAGTAGAAATCTCGCTGGGATTGATATTTTGAGCATTTCCACAATTAGAGTGTGGGATAAATACTGTATTTTCTCGGAAAATAGATTATAAGAATAAAATAAAAATAAAAGATTGACTTTATATTTAAAATTTTCACTTAAAGCAAAATTTCAAATCTGCGCTTAGTGAAAAACGAATTTAAAAATCTTGGTTTTAGGTGTTTCGAAAAATACACTTATATTTATTAAGAATATATAAAATGGAATTTTCAAATTAAAACATAATGAATAATGAAAATTCTTGAATCTTGAGTTTCATTTTCGCAATTTCATTTGGCCAAAAAACACATAAGATTGATTTTCAGAGTATTTTTAAACGGAATCATGTATAGGAAGGAAAAATATTTTTTGAAGATTTAAAAGAGACAAATACCAAGCATGGGGTTCTCTAGAAAATTAAGAAAAACAGAAGATTGTTTATTTAAGAAAATTTAAAGGCATAGCACACTGAACACTTATCGAACAATCTAAATTAACAGAAAATTTTAATGGAGAGTTTAAGCAAACTAGTATTCGAACTTTCTATAAAACGAAACTACTTCTCTCCTGTTAAGTCAATTATAATGTCTGCATTGAACAGTATTTTTGAAGTTACTGTTGATGGTGCTATGTTTTAAAAGATTTTATCCCAAACTTGTTATTTTTATCAATTAGTGATGCAGATACCATTAAAATCTTAACAATAGCCTTCAATTTTTAATGAATACTTCTGTTGGGAGCCACTAAAACAAATCTTCCTGAAAGTTTGAATAAAAACCATGTTTAGATTAAAATGGTTGAAATAATGCACAAAAATTCAAGTATTCAAATTTTGAATCATTTTCAAAATTCAAGATTCAAGGATTAACATGACCCATCTTTAATATAAAAGTAAAGAATGTGTACCATATTTTAAGCAATTGAGAAGCATCGACATTTGTTCTCATCGTAATGTTTTTTGTTCCAAAGAAATTAGACAATAAAGAGATTTATTCTTACGTTATTCGAGATTTAATTTTCAAATGGAGTTTGTCGCCTTAATTTGTCTTTTTAACGTTGGATTACGTTCATCCATGATGGTATGATGGGAAAACAAAATTAAAACGCTATTAAAACAAAATTAAAACGCTATTAAAGGTGAGCGCGAATGCTTATATTTTTGAAATTACAAATGTTACAATCAGTATAATACATCATTATGTAGACGAAAGAGCACATTAGCGAAAATACGCGCACACACGAAAAAAATAAATTAAAATTGGGCAAAGGGTATACGTATAGCAACGCGTCAAAAAACAACGAAATCTGAGTGAAGTCCAGGCTTCATGCGCACGCGCGACCGCGTGTGAGTGGCAAGGTCATCTGGTAGACAGTCGATGTGTTCGGGTGGTATTTAGTGCATTTTATTTTATTTCGACAAGCTAGTGGTGTTTCGATTTATAGAAATCTGACGAAACAGCAGATTTAGTACCAACAAAATTGACTGTTAAGCAGCGTAAGAGAATGCAGGGCTCAAAAGCAAATGATATTTGTATGGTTGATGTAATTGTTGATGGATAAAGAGACCCGACAGAAATATGCGACTTATAAGAAGACAGTTCTAAAATTTTATAAATTGAACTTTCTGTTGATTTATATTTAAACAAATAGAAGAAACAGTTAAATTAAATTAGCGCAAAAGACACGTTTTCGAGCAAATGTATCCATCCAGAAGCTTAATTACTGCACGAGTGAATGTAAGTCGCGGAATAAAAAAACTTCTGTATCAGATCCTCGAGAGCTAACAGAGAGAGGCAAAGATCTATTCAGCGAAACGTCAATGGAAAGAGCACAAACAAAACTGAAGTATCTCGAGACATTAATGTCTGAGAATCGGCTACCACTTCACGATACGAGTTTGATAGTTAAATTTCGTTTTCTGAATCGGAATTCTATTTATTTCAAATCCACCTGAAGCTGCCTTTATCTTCAGCTTGCATGTGTCCCTTCATTCTACGGATGAGTGCGGAGAAGCAAAGATAACGGAGGAAAACTCTTCTCCACCGCCAGAGGTATGTATATAAATTCCCTGTTGAGGACAGCACAATTGCACAGGTGGCATGGATGGGTCCATCCACGTGTGGACGTGAGTCGGGGCTGCTGGCGAATGCTTCACTCTCTGGCTTGCTTTTAAAAAGGCTGCAGATGACATTTTTATTGGCTTTCAGCTTGTGTGTTTTCAAATTACGCGTAATTTTCTTATTATAAAAATAGCTTTATTAAAACTGTAAGTTTTGGCTCATTTGTTTATCTGATATGAGATTATTTCTTTGGGATGTTTTGCAATCTATACGTAGGAAAACAAAACGGAAGTTTTAAAAAGTAAATGTGATTAACTTCTCGCTATGTAAATTAAAATTTTTAGCTTCTCTACAGTAAGAAAAACAAGACATGTAATGCAAGTAACGGAAACTATAACAAATGCAAATAGCGAATTTTCCAAATAAAATCGTTATGAACAGTGTTATGTTTACATTTATTGTTATGAACTCAAACATTTCAATTTCTTTCTGCAATTAAAATGTTTGACTTCTAGTTTACATATCATAGGGTTTCTATTAATAATATGGTACCTTTACACCTTTACCAGCAATTAAATTTAAATTAAGGAGGTAAATTTCCAAGTTTTTCTCATAAAACGCTTACTTCTTATGGATGAATTTTCAACTTCGATTAGAAAGTCGAACTAAAAAAGCATTGAAATAAGTCTAAAATATTACTTTCAGATATGATATTGAATTATCGTCTTTATATTATTAGCTAATTAATATAAATGGTAAGCAAACTAGTCGAATAAGCAGCAAATCAGTACTATTTTTATTTATTTTACCATATAGTACTATGTATTCTTATCCTGTTATTTGGGTGGTAATTCAAATGCTGGAAAAGCGAATGAGTTCTGCTAGTTGAAGAAAATTTGTTCTGATAATGAATCGCGTAATTTTCCCAGACAGAAAACAATTTGTATAACTGCACTAGAATTGCAGATATCTCTAATAATCTTCAAAACCTGTATTGGATTTACGCGCTATACCAATAATAATCATTGTGTGCAATTAAGGGTTGGAAAACATAGTACAAACTACCCGTTACTTAATAGGCTGACCAGTTAACTCAGTGGTCTTAAAACACCCATAACTACATTTAGGTATAGACACAGGTACAAGTGGACAGGGCAACAGAATTTTAGCAATTTTACGTTGTACAAGTGCAATCTCATCGCAGTAACTACTGTCTGTCTACGAGAATAACAGTGCCCTCCACAGTGTCTGGCGGGTGGCGGTCGCTATAGCAACAGGCCTAGTACATTTCAAATAGGGGTGAACCAAGGGTTGCCAATTCATCTTTAAATGAGCCAAGATGGTAAACTGAAAAGCAAATCTTCATAACACTCCTACGGTAAATGTGTCAAGGCTCGTTTCTACAGCAACAGACAGCTGCAGACTAACTTACGAGAGCTTTTCTTATGATAGACAGATAGACAGACTGTATGCAGTTCCACCTTAGTTCTGAGGGAGAACCGGAGGTGGTCCAAGAGTCTACCCCCTCTCCTCAACCATCAATCACTCTAGAAAATTTTCGGCTATCGTGTGTTTTGAGCGCTCCCTTGCTTCACAGGCACTCTACGCTCACGAGCATCCAAGCCTTCTCCGCGATTAGAACCCGGGTCCTCCGCTATGGCAGTCAGCGTCATTAACCACTATACCGGTTGAGCGGCTATAACTGCATTTAGCGAGAATCGTAATGTATACTGTAAGCCGAAGTAGACATGTTCTTATTTGAATGGGTGGTATTTTTCTCGAAAACTGTGGAACTTGACTACCTATAGAAATTTCAACACACATTCAATATAACCCAGATTTTGCATGGGATTTACACAAAATAAGATAACTTTAGAAGATAGCTATTGTAATTCTAATCTGTTTCTCGTTTTACCTCGAGTGTAAAGATTATAGAATATATTTCAAAACAATAGGTTCATCGTTTTTAATGAATAAATGGCATTTTTCATTACTGTTGAGAAATTTTTATGTTTCGCATCATTAAGTGTTATGGTAAGATGAACTCGACGGAAAAAAAATCTCCTTAAAAATATCATTTGCCTTTAAACTTCAGAGGATTTTAGACATAGAACCTTTCTATGAAGCTGTTACCAGCAAACTAGGAATTTTGTTACCAGCAAAGGAAAATTCTTTGTAAACTGCTTTCAGGATAAGATGGACTCCTAACCTGAATTAAATTATTCAACTGATACTTTTGGATAATTAAGCTAAATTACAGCTTAGCTACAAAAGATATCGACTAGATCCAAGAGAAGTAAGCTTCTACCATTTGCGATAGATCCTATGACGATGGTCGGCAAAGTCAAGGCATTAGAAACAATATCATTTACTGTAACCAGTTAACGCAGGCTATTTTGACATAACAAAGCTAAGTTTCAAGCATTGCATCTGGATAGGTGGAGTAGCAAACTTCCAAAAGAACGCGAGGCAGGCGTTCAACATTGTATGGGGGAGGGGGTTGTTGGCATGTTTTCCCTCCCCTGTCTTGTCACAGGCATGCCAACCGCGTCGTCCGTGCCGTATGATGCACCGTCGAAATCTGCCTCTGACAAGAGTTTCTATAGATCTAAAAGAGTGTCCATGGCAGGTGGTTTCGAAGCTTTAGGGTTCGTTTTAAAATTGAGATATCTTGAATTATTTGGAATGGCAATAGAAAGACGGAGGCAAGGAGGATGTTGCGTAAATATTTGTATTTAAAGGAGTTAGATTCGTAAGGAGGTTTAACTGAATGCAATTTTCCTGATTTCTACTAAATCTGCTTTAAAAAAAAAAAAAAATATGAAAGAAAGAAAGAATCAAAATGGAAAGGTGTAAACTACTTGGTATTTCAGTTTCTTATAACCTCTTTCATGCTTCTAAGTCAGGAATTTAGAGAATAATTGTACAAATAAGACACATATTCTAAATAAAGAATAAATTTGCTTCTCCGAGTTTAAATTCTTTCGCAAATCACCCCGAAACTAATTTATCCCTTCCCGTTAGTCTACATGCATTATATTTTGTTTCTAATATTATGTTGAAATAAGGACTGTTTCGTCATTAATAATCGATTTGGAAGGAAATGCGCCTATCGCTGGACACAGGTTTTGAGTTACGGCGACAGTAAGAATTCGCCCAGTTCTATCCTTGTTTCGATCAAAAGAATTCCAGGAAGTTGGTTCTGAAAATCTCGTAACCCTGTTTCTTCTCATCAGTCTGTACGGACTTTTTCCACATTGATGGATTTAAAGAACCTCATTCCGTAAAAGAACTACATGTACAGGTAGAAGTGGGTGGAACATTTGAAGTTTACCATTAGTTGTATACGTATATCATACGTGCCGCACTAACTTCTCAGATCTGTCTCTGTTTTGAGGGAGAACCCCACAGGAGTCTCCCACTTCTCTTCTCCTACCACTAACCAATCAAGGGGGCTTTTGGCTCATAGTGCATTGTGATTAGCCCCTTGCCGCACAGACACTACAGGCTTACAGACACTTATGTCTTCACCTGAACTTGGAATCGGCTCATTGGCACGGCAGTCAGCTAGCTATCTGGCATAAAGGTACAACAATCATAGATATGTGTGTCGCATCCAGGATTTGCTGTCGAGCTTTTCATACCAAAGTGGGATGTACTATCAATATAAATTCTGGCAATATACTATTATACACATTTCACTTATTAAATATAGTTATTTTATGCATGGAGGGCTTTAAGCCACAGAATCATCAGTGGATCTTGTATCACCAAGATCCTTTACTTATATATAAGAAGACTTTTTACACCGCAGCATTTTAAGTTATCATCTTCTGATACTGAACAACCAGCGATACCTTTCTTCAATGCAAAGACACATAAAAAGCGTTTTGTATGCTTTAAAAATTCCTAGTTACTTTTATGCATGGGAGAACGACGATAGATGAATACACGTGCTGGTGAGTTAAACCATCCCGTTACACCGATAAATCTCCGCAATTATGCAGGGGCCATAAATTGTTTAATGCCATGTATTGACAGCAATGGCTTTCGAGAATATAATATTTAATGATGCTTCGGGCACTAAAAGGCAAACCTACCTTAAGCTATACTTATCGGACGATTTCTGGCATTTTGTTAATACATCCGAGGGAGTGAAATGAAGAAGGGTGCGATTGAGGGGTTGCTAAAAGCGCCAACTGTTTTCTGACAGTCGCCAAAACTTAAGTGCAGACATCCTGTATTATACGTAAAGTTTTATTAGATTACAAATACTGCTGTTATGCAATACTTTATTTTTATAGCTGTCTAATTTTAACCGTCACATTTAACCTATTTTTGGGACTTGTAATATACAACTTACGTGTAAATAGTTTTGCTATAACTGTAAAGTTTTTTTTTTCATATTTATTTTTACTGGTTTTAATGACTCAATCAAGGCATTTTTATGCATAGTTATGCGTATACTTACAAAGTTCCGGAACATAATGAATTCTCTGTACGACAGGGGTTCTCAACCAGGTGGAATTGGAGAGAATTTCGTGCTTACTGGAGTACTTATTAACTGCTCGGGTGTTTAACGATATGTTGCAACTGGTAGGCCATTTGATGTTTAAAACATATAAAATACATAAAGCCATCAGCGGAGCGGTAAAATCGCTGAAAACTTACAATTTCATCTTGGTTCTGTTCCAGGTGAGCAAAAGGGCTGCATGAGCGTATTCGTGATTTTCCCCATTTGTACGTGGATACTACAAAGTTTACCTTAGAAAATCCTCCATGATGGCATCCCTTTCCCTGTCAGGTAGCCCTCGCGTGCCTTCCCATAACTCAAATAAAACAAAACCGTATGTATCAATATGTTCTTGAAGCATAATTATAAGCCATTTTTGTCTAACTATTCATAGATTTCGAATAATATACATAGCGAATGAACATGCTTAGCTCATAATTTTTTTACGGGGAAGCTAGGAAGGGGAGTAGGTACTTATTGCAAAATTTACGATAATGTGTAATGCAGTAGATACAAGCTCTTTTTCCCTTAGAAAGTGCTCCTTGTTATTAAAAACTGTTACTGTACGAAGGGAAGCATTAAGTTAATAAAAAAGAAAAATATAATTAAAAAAATTATTCCAAGCTATCTTATTACATTTTTTTATTATTATAAATTAACAGTTCCTTCTATTAAAAAAAGCACTCATAATGCTAATTTTTGTTTTAGCTACATAAAGAGCCTCAATAAAATTTTCAGTATGCGATTATAACACATTTAACTATTGTAATTACAAACATTTTTACATTTTTATTATCTAAAATAAAAACTTACTTTCTAAGAAGTTCTCCCCTCAGTAATTTAGAGCGCTCTTAGAACTTTTTTTCTTTTTATTATTTTGCGAAGAGTTGAATTATGTGCAAATTGTTGTTGCTTTTAAACTAAAGAACCAGGTATAAAAGAATGTTCCAAAAAATATAAGCTAATAACGAAATCGTTAAAATTGTTAGCAAATAATTAATAATTATGAGTTAATTATTAATCACAAACTAATTAATAATTATAAATAATTATTTACAATTACAAAGCAAAACAAAATACTGCGACATTTGTGGCGACATGGCTGGTATTCACGTTACAGAGTAGGAAACACTCGAAAATCAACCATACAACGAGCCGATTAGTCTGGGATCGAACTCAGTCGACTCCCAATACTCAACAATCTCGACACTCGGCACTGATGGGGCCCACTGATTTAGAATACAGACCAAATATATGCTTTCAAAAATAATAAATATATATACATTAGATGTTATTTATCAGTCATATTATAAATATAACGTAACGTAACTGGATTTAATATATCTCGCCTGAAAAATTTTATGCTGCTCTATGGAAAAGACAAAAGAATTTTTGACTACTTATTGTTTTATATTACTGTGTTTGTTATGGTTTTTGTTTCAGTTTTGATTTACTTAGTTCTTGTTAATAAGTATTGATTTAACTATCATCTCTTGATTATATCTATATGCATTAAATCTAACAGCAAAACCCACACACACTTCCTGGTTAAGCACTAATTTGAGAATGGCCGAGCCCGTCAGTCATTGAGCTGCTTTATCACTGAAAATATTTACCCAGGGGTGCACCACAAAGTTATTATATCCAAAAGGAAGGGGTAAAAATAATACATGTAGCAAAAGCTTACTAGAGATGTTTTTTTTTTTTTTTTTTGGCTGATAGTCATACTCTGTCAGCTACCATATCGTCTAGCGCGGCAGTTAAAAAAATGACAGAATGTAAAGATGAATATTTTGTTTACATTAAACGGTTTGAAACATTTTAATTTAAATTTTTCACACAATTTTTTGCTTTGATATCAGTTTTCATTTTCTGCCAATGAAATCGTAGCTGTTGCAACTTTTTAGCGCCAAATAGGCGATGAAAACGTTTTTAGGCAACCCTGCCACTGAAATAGTCTCTTTTCCCTGAAGCATAGTGTAAACGAGCACGAGACATTTCGGAGGGCGGATGGCGATCATAAACGTGATTTTTACGATCATTTCAGAGAGTCGATTCCTGAAGAAGGAGCGGGCGTAAAATATGCAAAGGGGTCCAGCGTCGTTCCCTTATCTGTGAACAGAAACTATGAAAATGAATTGGAGTCTGACAATGCGAACTGTTGGAAGAATGAATTTTTCGGGGAAGTACAATTTACGGGCAGTCGTTAAAACAGTATTGTTTTAAGACAGAGAGGGCAGCAGAGGCTAAATCGTTGGTGCTTTATGTTGGGCGAAAGATGAATGCCGTTGTGGCGTTATTTATGGTAATATCTAAATTAAGTCTAAAGTTCGATGTGACCGACAGATGATTTGTCATTGCGAATCATCGTAATAACATTTTAAACAAATATCATAATAGTTTAATGTCAAATATGGTAATCATGGCAATGGTAATATTTATCATTATTAAACAGACAAAAGCGTAAAAGAAAATGGTTATATTTTTTCTTTAGTTCTGAAAATTTTTACATTTAACCAGGTTCTGTAAAATCAGCAATTTAAATCATCGAGGTAAAGTTTAATTAAGTAGTAACAGGTGTAGAGATTATTTAATTACTTGTCAATACTTTTACCATTTATCGAACAAATTAGTTCTAAAAGTTTTACTAACATAGTAAAAACTTAGTTACACAGTATTAGAAAACGAACATTAACCATTGTAAAAAAAGTCTAACTATTCTATAAAAAATTACACGTATTTGCTAACGAGCAATAGTGCTACAACTGCATGGAAGCCTTCTTTGAAATTAGCAGAAAAAATGCAATGGAGCATTTCAAAGCAATTTCCTGCCTAGGCTGATATGCCTACCAGTTGGCGAGTGGTTAACACAGCTGAATACTGGGAGTTCGACTCAGGCCTGATCCCAGGCGAACGGGTTAGCTGCATGGTTGATTTTCGTAATTTCCTCCACGTGTAACATCAGTACGAGTCATGTTCCTTTAAAGGATGCTAGAAGAAAGCATCGCTTCGCTTAGGAATACAGCTCTTGTGTGCTTTGCTATATTCAAACAATCATCTTTTTATGATAATTATCTCTCTAAGAGATTAAAATTTCTGCTTGTTTGAATATAGCAAACCACATGAGGAATATGTGTCTAAGGGGAAAGAAGCTTTAATGGTGTAAAAGGAACTAGCTCGCATTTAAGTTAAAACTGAAGAAAAGCTACAAAACACTTAATGCAACCAGTCATCTTGACGGGATCTGAAACTGCTAGTATTCAGCAGTTTCATCTACTCAGCTACTCAATGAGCTCGAAATTTCTGAGTTTGGATTGGATTCGATTATTCATATTACTCACGTTCTATTTCCACTAAGCACGTTCTAAAGCACTCGAGTTCCATTTTATGTGGAAAGAGTTCTTTCGTTGAGAACTTTCTAACGGACACTGGCTCGTATTCACATTGCATATGGTAAAAACTAAGCAAACTTCTTAGCAGTCAGTCCACTGGATCTGAACTTAAGCCGAACTACCGGCGGTCGGCGATTTTACCGCTCGGACCACTGGTTGGCCAAAATTTCGGAGAAAGCAACTACAATTAATATGTTTGATTATTTACGATAGTTATGTTCTCCAAAGCAATCACCTTCACAGTAAAACAAATTAACTGGAACCATGCAGGGTTATCTCAAGCAAATTTTACTGTTTTAAAATTGAGATAAGTTATAAAAATTAAGTTAGGTATTTTAGTATCTTCCCAGTAGAAGCTTTTCTTGAAAGCGTATTTTTATTACAGGCTCATAACAATACCTCAGGAATATTTTCAATTAATATTTCTGATGATGAAAATAAACTGTTATTTTTCGATAGACAATGCAGCTGCGCAAATTCGTTATCAAGCGCTGTAAATAAAAATAACTTCATACGACTCTGATAAAACAGTATTTATATTTTCTCTTTCGATAATTTCGGGTGTTAGTTAAATATACATAACACATAGATTACACTATAAAATGTATACTTGTTAATTGCTAACTTCATGAGTTTAGTTTTATTGCAATAATTATTTATTTTAAGTTATTTCATTCTTTTTCCTTTCTCCGCTTTCATAAAGTGCTGTAAACGATAAGTAAACTTTCAACTTATTTTAAATGAAAATATCTTATTAAAATTTATGTGAAACATGATTTTTCCAATAACTAGAAATGTAAAAAATTCTGAGGGACTTCGTATAGCCTATTAAATTATACACATATTTTTACTGAACTTCATTTAAACGTATTTCCTCGCTTTATTCTAAGTTAATTGATCCTTCAAGACAAGTTGAAAATTATATCAAAAACTGAGAATTTTTAAATTAAATATTCCAGTCAATTCTTGCCTACGAGAGTCAAACTTCTTATAATTTTATTTTTTCATAACGAGTATAAAAATTTCCCAAACATAAGAGTAGGAACTGATGATCGCATTAAAAGTTAAATTCCGTTTTCTGTCTAAAGCTGATTTTTCCCCCAAAATAGAATAATTTTGTCACTTAAAACACTTTTGTAATTGGAAGTGTGACCAATGATTGCGAAAATTAAGCCCGAGGTACAAATAGATATAACAGCAATAACATACACAAAATTTCAACCTCCTACGGTTAATGGATTTTGAGTTATGGAAGATACATTGCACGTACGAAAAACTCCGTTTGAGAGTCCGTTTTAGAGAAAAGAATCCATTATTCTGTCCGCAAAAAATAATCAAAATGAGTTCAGGAATGGTCAAACTAGACATTTCCGTCGTAATATAATACCTGAAATATTTCGCGATTACAATAGTTTTTTTGCTTCTACTTAAAAAAGTAAAATGGAAGAAAAGCTTCAAGTCTTTTGTTGTCATTCATCTTAAGACATTGTTAAAAAATAGTATCTCATATAGACTGTCTACACACTTAAATGGGAAATTAAATTTGTAATGGCAAATGTTATGCAATTTCGGTATGAGTTATGTAATTGCTGACAAATAACATTTCATTCCTCTCCAAAATTTTAATGCTATATCTTACATAACATACTTTATATCAAATAAATAAACAACTATTATTTCTGCAGTACAGTGTATTTCCTCGCACACCTACACACCACGTATTTTCCTCCTAGCTTTCTTGGGACAGATTCTGGAAATTTTGAAATTATTCGCATAAATTTCCCCTTCCTCAATGAGTTCAGGGAAACTCTCCAAAATTTTAAAATGAATTCGTTCATGTAGTGATTGTTTTCATTTCACTAATAAAGAGAAAGCCTCGCTAACTACTTGCGAAGGTCATGCCGAACCTTTCTTTCTGCCTCTTGGACTTAATGCTAGCCTAATACAACAAGAACCTACGCATCACAGCTAAACAAACACTAACTGACAATCAATCTATGATTTCGATGAATCAGCTTCACATTCACTTTTTCTAGTTATTTATGGATGATTTGAGGACTAAGGAGTAGCAGTGACAACAGTATGAATGGGCGAGTTTCTAGTTACAGAGAAGTAAAACAGATATATACTGAACTAAGATATCTTATTAGACACTATAATGTTAATGTTACTTTGTATTCTTATTGAAAAGTAGATGTCTTTTAAAGAAATAATATTGTATAGTTATAATTTATCTATGCCTATTTTTTATTCGTTATATTCTTACCGTAATCGCGTACTTCGTAAATTAAATTATTCGCCTCTGAATTTCGAGTGATAAAAGTAGTAACAGAAAACGGGGGATGCAGCAATAAACGACTTCAAGGTGTTTAGTGACTGTTTCTGTGAACTATTACTGCAAAACTGACCAAATAATTTTAATAACTAACTTTCTCGTTCTCCACGTCTACAGACATTTTTCCTTTCATAAATGATCTGCTATTTTAACGACATTTCTCTGCAACTGAATGTTAAATAAAGTAATAATAACTTTAAAGATGTAATTCTTTAATAAGAATGCACATGTGCTTGAAACAACGTATTTTGATGTCTTTAAAATTTAGAAATCTTATATAAATAAGTTTTCGAATAGATTTTATCAAAAGCGTCAGCTAGAAAAATGTGCCATTATATATTATTATGTCTGCTTTATTTTCTGGGTTTATATTATCAATTATCAAGCAATTTAAATTAAAACAACTGCTAACATTGTAAAATTAAAGGCTTTTTTAAATTAAAGAGTAAACATTCGTATCATAGCTTGTAACACATCGCTTACTAGAGGAAAAAAGAGATACTTCAACAATAGAAAGTTTTGTGGAATTAGAAAAATAGAAGGATGGATTGTTTGATTAAGTCATTTAACTTTTATTGTGTTTCTAAAAATACGTTACTTAGATTTCTCTCGAGAAATCCAATAAAAGTTTTAGTAGGTTAATTTCTTATTTCGAAATTTTCTTATTGCGAAAGTTTAGAAAATATTAGATACGTATGGTAAACAAATTTAACATTGTTATAGTGAAAGGGCACATTATATTATTTTAAAGAAATTATCACTTTTACGATTTTGTTACAGTAACTTATGTATGAAGCCAACAGAAATTCTTGTCCATTTTGCCCCTTGAAATGTTAATAAATGACTCCATCGTTAAAGAGAGATTTGGCGAAAGTCAAGTTTACCAAATTCTTTTACCCACTTAGTCATTTCACTAGCAGCTTGAAAATAAGAACTCGACAACAGCAACAAGGTACAGCGAAAGAGGTCCACATGTCCAGAGTTAGATTACCCGTCAAACTACATGACAAGCAGACAAGAAAAGCGCATTTTTATGAGAAAACTCAGCAAAGACGCAAAAATAGTGACAGAAACGACAGTTTAATGGAGATAATAGTCGAAGAGGAAAGATGGAAAAATATGAAAACCAACCTGAAATGCAACGTGTAAAGACAATTCATTTGTTCTCAACGAGCCCCGTGGCCGAGACGTAAAGGAAGAAGACGAAAAAAAATAAAAAATAAAAAATAAATATGTTTTTTCTCCAACCGAAACAGAACTCAGTGAAGTAGAGATGACAAAGTGGATGAGACAACAAGTGGTACGCGTAAAAAAAGGGTGGAGTCGCATGCTGTAGTGAAAGACATGTTCCACTCATCTTGAGCTGCTGCAAATTCAATTTGAGTATTCTTAATGAATCCAAATTATTGCTGTATTACTACTGTTACTCTGAAATAATAATACGCATCGCAGCCTTCGTCAAAATCTTTAATTACACTGTTTTATATTCTTAATACATTGTTTCTCAACCTATTTTACCCTATGCATCCCTTTCACCATTGCTGGAAAATTATCGCCCCCTCCTCCTTTCAAAAATTCGAAAAATACATATACATTTATTTAGATTTTGATTATTTCTCAACGTATAAGTTAAATAAAAAAAGGACAAAATTGTTTACAAATACAAAACGTGAATAAAAATGGATTGTAATTAATAATAAAAAGTGTTTTTATATTTATGAAATAAAATAAAATACTTTACAGCTAAATAAAGAGCTGACTGCATTCACCCTGAAACTATTAAATTCTCGCTCGGGGGTTAGTACCCCTTTGTTAAAAGCCCGTTCTAAATTTT
>KK117623.1:873280-886161 GCA_000611955.2 Stegodyphus mimosarum | reverse complement strand
AGTCGAAAGGAATGATGAAATAGGGAATTCTAAAT
The DNA here is from genome assembly GCA_000611955.2 of Stegodyphus mimosarum. NCBI lineage: Eukaryota > Metazoa > Arthropoda > Arachnida > Araneae > Eresidae > Stegodyphus > Stegodyphus mimosarum. Next base: position 886,126 of record KK117623.1, on the reverse strand, counting down.
AAATGTTAGTTTTTCTTAGAAAGTCGATATTTCGATTAATCCCTTTCTTTTTTTTTTCTGGGGGGAAAGGTGCCGATCTTTCAGATTTAGCTTTCAGAAACTGGATGGTAAATATAAATGTTCAAAACAGCGGAAGTTTGACATAATCAGTGTTTAAAAACTGCCTAATATTGAAGTTAAATAGCAGCTTCCACCACAATGCCCAATGATGGCTAATGCCTACAAACAAACAAACACTGACAGTTCGTCCCCGAGTCCTTTTCCCTCTAAACCTTTTCCCGAAAAGATCTTTCTCTCAATAGTCAGAGAGTCTTTGTATATTCTGCGATAATTAAATTAACTGCTTCATAACTGAAATATAATAATGGAAATAATTGTATAAGTATATATGAAGGTAATCGAACTTTTTGGTTCTCTCCAGACAAGCAAGGATGTTCTCATGAACACAGAAAAGAAAATGCATTTTGAAATTTCCTTGCTTAAGTAAACATTTATTATTTGTTTATTTTATTTTAAATTTAAATAGTCAAGAAATAAAGAATTTATTTTTCATGTGTAATGAAATCTCGCTTGGGTAATGGAAATGCTATTTTAGAATAAATCAAAATATTTTTCCATGTATTGAAATGATCAAAGTTATTTAAGGATCCCGCTCAAGAGCCATGTTTCATTCAGAGTGAAAGCATTATTTATTTTTTTTCTGTTTTATTTTTCGTTTCCAAATTCCTTTATTCTCCGCAACATTTGTGGTTTAACTTTATTGTTTAAGGGATTCGAGACACTTTACCTATGCAATTTTCTAGACAACCATTTAAAAGACTTAAGTTCAATTCCCTATTAGGGTAAAGCTGATTTTTCAAGTTTTGCTCCTTCTCTGTCAACTGGAAGATTACGGTTCTATTCTCTTGACTTAAAGGAAAATCACATTAGGTTTGCATTTGTGGAAACCATGACACAATCTTGCTGAAACTGTAAAGTACTTGCCATCCTAAATTTTAGCATCTCCGGAGTTTTCCGAAACAATTAAATAAATTTATACTGTATTATTCTGTACGAATCAGTTTACTTCCAAAGGGTAAACAGATTACATTTTTTAATTGCTGTAATGGTTCTTACGAACGTGTATACTCTTTCGGATATTTTGAGGTATGTATTTGACGTACATCTTGCTCTTTCAGTTACTTGTAACATACGAAAATGAATTAAATTTGGTATAATATTATTTTAATTACTTAAAGTGCTATAAGATTAATTTAGTAAATAATTTCGGAAACGAAATTATATTAGTCATTCTTATACTGTACCCAATGACAGCAAATGCAAAATAGTTACAAAAAGTCACCAGCAGGAAATGACGTCAGTGTCCTCCAGAGCTTCCGATCCATTGACGCAACAAAAGGGAGTTATTATGCTTTTCCATTCATGCTTTCCTTCAGACGTGCCTAATGAGTAAGAACGTCACCATCCCAGAGGGCGCGGTATGAAAACGAAAAAAATTCTTCCTTGGGCGTCGGAGCATCCAGGTCAAGCGGGTGTATTCGGACATGTATCGGCACGGTTCACGGTCAGAGTAGTAAAAGGTGGGACACCCAAAGGACAATGAGGGCGAGGTCCAGAAAAGACGACGCTCACGCCATGGCAGAAGGAGGAGAGTGTAATGAGGGCCAGTTTTCCACCCTTCAATGATGCCAGAGGTCACAGGGAGGGTGTTAAGTCACTTTTCTTCAAATACTACCGAGGGTGGCTTGTCCCACGGACGGGCATAGCGCCAAGATTGTTTGCCATAAGGCCGAGAATTTCCAACGCCCATGCAAACGAAGAACTTTGTGCTTGTTATTTCATTCTTGAGTACATACTTTGCGACTCTGAATGTATTAGCACTGGAACTGAAGAAGAATCTAAGATTTCAATATTTGCAAAAGGAATTTTTTTTCTTCAAAAAAGTGACATGTCTTGAAACACGGCGGAATGGGGCAAGCCATGCAAGAAAACTTACTGTACGCGTTTGGATATCTACGTATTAAGATTATTTTTTCAGATTATACTGGAGGTAATAGAATTGTGAATATGAAGAGTAAACCTAGCTTATGTGACCAGGCTTTTCAATTAGCAATCCGATAAATTAAGCTCATATTCAGTTTTACAAGCATTAAAAGAATAGCGTATTTCTGTCAATGAATGTCGAGGGACAACCAAATAAATCTTGACCATTCATATAGGCAAACGTTCAGTGTAAAATAAGATTTGAGTAAATTTTACTCTGGCTTCCTTTACTACTAATATAGGATGCTGAATTATTAGTTTACGTTCATTATTAGACAAGGTAAGTCTACTAGTCAGGATTAAACAGAATATGATATCATCTGTTTATGTGACAAACAATAAAATAGCTCACTGTTTTGGAAAATAAGCTTAAAAAAAGAGTTGACTATTGTGGAATTTCTCAGTGAAACAAATGATTAAGGACGCATCAGAGCTGTCTGTTGCTGGAGCAGGAACTAACATCAATAGATTCTCATCAAGTCCTCCTTTCCACGTCTCTATTATAGACTATTAATAATCATATTTAATAATTTGAATAAAAAATCAGAAAGGGTTAATCCAGTTACAAAGAATAAGGATCTTGTTTTTATCCTAAATTTGACGATTTTTTGTCAAAGTACCGTTTCATTTAGAAAAACTAAAATTTTAGTGATTTTTTTACTTTACTAGTAAACAATCAAGTAAATGAGCAGATTTTTTATCAGAAACTTCGATAACATTCTTCGTCACATGTCTAAAAGTAACGTATTCCAAGTGAGGAAATCAAATGCTCCAAGTTATATCATTTATTGCTGTCCATAGTTTTTAAAGCTCCGGATGCCTATAAAATATACGAAATAAGATATCTGCAATAAAGTGAAAGCCAAATAAGCAAGAAAACGGAGAGTCCAAGCTAGGAGCTTTAAGCTAAGGTTTAAAACTTGGAGCAATATTCAAAGTGCTCCAATAACCCATCAGGAAGAATGATATTATTATTTATCTTACTGTTATATAGTTCTTATTATAATGTTTTTGTTTACTTTGTAGTTTTCATATTGCCAGACACTTGCAACTTGTATCCATAGGGGATAACTAATAACTATTGGTAATTTAACCGTCTTGACATCGAGGATATTGACGAGGGTGTACCACGGGGGGTGGAGGTATTGATTTTTTTTTTTTTTTGCATTATTCTTGTAAAGTACTTCGATATTGCTCATAGATTACAGATATCTCTGGAATTGACATCAAAACTCCGTATGTCTAATACTTCAGCTGCAGTTTAGTGCTAGTGCGGAAATGGAAAAGGAAAGCTATTAACAGAGAGCAAATATATCAAGAAACATTACTTAAAGACCAGATTCTGCAATTAGAAAGCACCAAGTCTGGATGCTATGAAAATAAAGTACTGCGAACGAAAAGTAGCTAAATTCTAAAACTTTGAATTTCATTGCCTGAAATCTTAAACATGAAACAAGTTAAATGCGTCATTCTAAATTTTTAAAATGGGAAAAAATGTTTTCGTTCCAAAGTATATATATATATATATAGCTTATGGTTTTTTACTTTCTCAGTCGCCCCCACGTATTTTTAATCGTCGTATGTATCCAATGCTAATATTTCTACATTATTAATTTAAAGCCCCGCAAATGAGACACAAATGGGAAAATAAATTTAAGTAGTTGTACTTGCAGCCAATGAACGATCATTAGAACCAACACAAGCAAACACAAGAACAAAAATAAATGCATTTTATTTCCGAAATTTCTCAGCAGCAAATCGAAGCAACAAGAATAATAAGCAGGGATAGAAAAAAGTCCTGACGCCTATTTCTCTTTGTCTCGACTGCCCATTGTTTGACTCAGTTTTATTTACAGTATTCTGGTAAGCCAAGCGTATCCTCATGCTTTTGAAATTCTTGAATTTCGGTTGAGATCAAAACTTTCGCTAAGTTGGAAGGGTGAAACCAGTGGGAAAGAAGGACCGTGGGTTGGGTGAGCAAGTTCTAAGGTTGCATCAACGGAGATCACGTTTCATTTCGTTTTCGTAGCAAACACTGAAGGGCAATGAGCAGAAGTGCTCACGGAGCGTGTCTACTGGTTTGCGTTGAAGTTAAATAGCATTAAGTCAAAAATAAAAATTCGATGCATGGCCTATTCTTCCTTTCACACTGTTTATTTTCTTGCCTATTTAATTGGTTACGACAAATAGTTACTTACATTTCTCATATACAGTACTCAGCATTTAGAAAAATAGCAATTTGAATAAAATTTTGTTATTGCTGGTTGTTAAAAGAGTAAATTAATGTTAGTTAATTTGTCTTTCACTGAACAATCCGGATTAATTAAATAGTTTAGTTATTAAAGTTAGAAAAAAGCAGGTACTTCAAAGGCATCAAGCAGCCTCATTCTTGAAGACGGAAAGATTCGATACCAAATACCCAAACTTACTGATATTGTCCTGATGCTGTTGTCCAGTTAGTACTGTATTTTTACCTACTTGTAACAGTACCACCTCATATATAAGACAGTTTTATAACAGACAAACTCCATAAACTACATTAGATGAATTTTTGGAGGTTTCAGAACAAAAATATACACTAGCATATAGCGGATCTGACTGCTATAAAGATGCTTATGCATTAAAGATGTTTTGCAGTAATATAACTAAACAATATAAATAACAGAAGTTAGGTAAAACTAAATAAATGTGCTTTCTTTGAATGCGAAAGGTGAAAAATAAATAATAAAATAGTCCAATATGGGTTTTAAACAATATGCTGCTCATATAAGACGGATAAATAAATTCAGACGACCGGTGGCCGAATGTTTAAGATTACTGAATGATGGGAGTTCGATCCGGTTTGATCCCAGACAAATTGGTTGGTTGCATAATTGGTTTTCGAGTTTTACCAAACGTGTAATGAGAATACGAGAAAGATTTTCTTAGAAAATCCTCCAGTAGGTATCGCCCCTAGTCAGACAGACCTCGTGTGCTTGGTCATATTCAAATAACCTAATCTAACCTTAGAATTTCACTTTAAGGAGTAAAAAACCATCCTCTTGTCTTCGACTAACATATATTAGCTGCTAATAATTTATTTAGAAAATTCTGTTTAATATACTGGTTATTCAAAATGAGTCCATAATTCTATATTTATTAATCATACAGAATTGTATATCTACTATATCGATGGATCTGGCCTAGAGGAGAGAATTGATTTTGTAATGACCATGTTTTACTTTAGTGTTTGACACTGAATATAAAAAATATCGATTGGACATTTAGTTTTCCACCATTTTATAAAATATTCGGTCTTCAAATCCAAGCTGTGCCGCTGCTTCAACATCTTTGGCGATGCACGACACTTCGTTGAGGTGTGCTCTTTGCCCCAGGAAGGAAGAGATGAGTACAGTCTTGTCGACAGAAAATTATTCAGGAAACATTTGAAACAGGCCAAAAAAATGTTGCATCTGACATCATGACTGTTGTCAATTTGAATCGCGGGTCCATTGGGTTCAGTGTTTGATTGTTGTTTGTGTATAGTGTTTATTTATTTATTTTTTTCCTATATTTTTTCCTTGGGTCAACCCGTTTATATCATAGAACGGGCTTATTGCCTGTTAACTGGACCGGGCTGTGTCCATATTATTACTGTTGTTACTTATTGATTATATTTTTGTTTGATATGCATTCAAGTAAAACGGTAGTTGCATAACAGAAATTCGACAAAATTTATACAAATTTGATTCGGTTATAACTATTCAGCAACAAGCGACTTTACCTCCCGGTCCCGGTGGTGGGCCTAGATAAGAACCTATTCAGTTAGTAATATCTACTAGTGTTGTGACGAATGTAAGTTAAAAGTTCATGACAAGTACTTACTTTCTAAGAATAAAAATCTCAAAAATATAATTTTTCGATATTTAATAATTTCACAGCGATTGGCTAAGCCTGGTATTATTTTGTGGAACGTGTATTTGACTAATCTAATATTTGTTGATTTGAGTTTTGCCAAAAAAAAAGTAAAGCGGATGCAACTAATATCAACTATATTTAGGATTTTTTACGTTGCAGTATAAGTTAATAAATACATTATTAAGCGTTATTTCAGTGTTAAAGACGTTTATTATAATTAATGCAGACAACTTAATGGGTTTTCTAAATTAGCGACGGTGAAAACTTCATAAATTTACAACATGCAATATTTTCTCGCGTATTTTTTCACTAATTTTATTTCTAAAGTCGAGAGGCAAAAATTACGCAAATAATTTAATTTCTGAAAAATTGGGTTATACTAAAAACATACCAAATGAAAAGCAGTCATGGATAAACTCGAAGACTATATTATAATATTATATCTTTAAAAGAAACCTACGTTCCAAAAGAATGTAGAGTAATATTAACATTGCAATATCTAATAAGATATCTACATTTCTGACTTCCTGTTACTTGAATCTTGTTCGTTCTTACTGTTATCTCTACTACTCTTTAGGCCTCAAAACTATCATAAATAATTAGAGAAGGTAAATATGAAGTCTACTCATTGAAATCATAGAGTGAATATAGTTCGTATTTATGTCGCTGTGATGGGTAGGTTCTTCAATTACGTTGGTATAAAATTCAAAATTTAGAGGATAAATTTCCTCGTGACCTTCGCAGGTACTTTGCGAGGGTTTGTCCCTGTTAGTAAAATGAAAATAATTATTATGTAGACAAATCCATTTTAAAATTTAGGGCAGCTTGTTTTCTGAAAGCACTGAAGAAAGCAGAAAACTGCGCGAATTTTTTTAAATTTTCAAAACCTAGCGCTGGAAAGCTACGAACTGAGTATCTTTTTCAGTTTAATCTAAACGAGAAATGCTTTTTTAAGATTTTTATTGTAAGAAAATTTGCATTTGAACGCTTGCTATTATAGTAGTAAAATTAATAAAATTTTAGACCACAGAACAATATATTAAAAATCCGGAGCGGGCGAGACAATTATAAAAAGTAAGAATCGGTCATTTTAAATAATAATTAGGGAAACAAGCATCATATCGTTATAATGAGATATTAGTTTTATGTCTTTATGATCAGTCTTAGAAGTGTATTCTGTCAGTTAAAATTTTTATCAATTCTGTCAATTTGTACCACAAAATTTCATCTTCATAATTTATCATCTTCCGAAATGATAATTCTTTCTATATTCAAGAAGTACGAAGAATTAAATTTAACAAATAAGCATTGTCTAAGTAATTAATATTAAGTGAAGAAAAGGATTTAGGATGGAAGCATAGAGGGAAAAATAAATGTTTAGTGCTTGCACTAAACTAGGGCAAGAATGAATTCACCTTACTTGATATAAATGAATTACTGATGCATACTTAAATAGTGTGCCGAAAATGTTCTTTAATGCTATGTAAATACCTCTGCCTAAGCTAACCGAAATGGTTGGAGGCGTTAAAAATCGAAGCAAGAAAGTTCTGTGCTGTAGGGTAAAAACAAGAAAGGTTTAGTAATAATACTAACTCTTCAATTCACTTTTAAATGAGAAAGTTGAACAATGTAATATTAAATGGTAATCAGTCTTACTTGAACAAATTTCCAAAATCCTTTTTTTGCCTAATATGATTCAAATAAAATCATAGCCAAAAGAAATAAAAAATTTGAACGTCTTGAACGGATATATGCATAAGCTCAAGTCGCGATCATTTTCCTTTAACATAATTTTTCTAAGCTTTCGTGTATTAAGTGTTTACCCATCTCTAAACGTAAAATGTATATGCGTTGCGCATGGTATGAATTGAACTTCAAGAACATTAATTAATCAAATTCATAAAATTTTAATATTGCATAAAACATTCATCAATAATGCAAGAGTAATATTTAGTCTCCAAAACTGTTTTATTTAAATTTTCGTCTTTTTAAAAGCAATATTTAAAGACGTTTGTTTAATAATAATACTATACTATAAGTTTAATACCACATTGTAAGTTAAATATTAAAACATAAGTTCATTTAATAAAATACGGCTTTATAATATATATACTATACTAAGAAATTTGAATAAGTTTGTTTAATAAAATATTTAATAATAAAAACAAATTTATATAATACATTGTAAATAAAGAATGGTTATTGTACAGATATGAAATATGTAAATAATTTCAGCCTATGAACTTGTTAAATCCGTGTTACAGTTCTAAGCATTTTCCCTCCATAATTTTCTGGTTTTAATCAAAATCGTCGAATTAATTACAGCTGATGACAGGGTTGAAGTTGAAATTATTTTGTAGTAATGAAGTTAATTTAACGGTTATAACGTAATTCATTTTTAACACTTTAAATAAAAATTTGTAAAATTATTCTAACTGTTGATCTAAAACATAATGAGGATAAGATTTATTACATTAAGGTAAAATAATTAGATAAATAAGTAAATAAAGGAAATATTAACAAATTATCGACGAAAATTAAAAAAATTCTTAAAAATTTACAGTAGATTTTTATCGAGTTTCTTATATAGAAGGGGAAAAGAATTGCTAAAAATGTAGGTACATAAACCATTAACTGCGCGTGTGTTATATGGTTTTTAAATTTCGAGTTATATAAAAATGAAATTCAATTGTAAAACTTCTAAATTATAATTTAAAGTTTTCGAACAATTGAAACTTAAATACAGGAGATTTTTTTATGTAATGATGATAAATTAAAGGTTTTCTCCAACGTAATTAATAATTTCATTAAGAGAATTGTATACGTATATATATATTAGTTTAACTTGAATGAGTGTCTCGTTTGCTAAGAAAGTGAAATGTAGAATGATGCCATTCTTCTTAAAAAGGCTTTCTCTAAACATGCTTCTCTTAACAGCTAAAAAATAAGTTAAAAAATGTTTTTTATTGAGTTTTAAAGTTTATGAAAAAACATTTTACCACAAAATATTGGATTCAAACAATTTTATTACCTTTTTCCCAGAATATATTGATTACAAAATGCTTAACCGCATGATATGAAAGTCTCAATTCTATTGTTTTAAAACTCTTTGAGTTTTTATTTTATCCCTTATTTTACTAAATTTATCTCCAGTCAACTATCAAAAGATAAATAATATTTGTTTTCTTAAAACGTATTAAAGTAAGATTTAAAAAATATGTTTCACAGTAATGCCTAGTTCTGTAAATATGTATAAAAATATTTAATGACGAATTTCTGCTTGCAGTTGTAACTATAGAATTAAGGCATAATACTGTTTTTAAAATATATTTTGCATTCTTGTTATAATTATCCGAAAAAACAGAACTAATTGGTAAATACTACAATAAATTAGCCAGAAATATCGAATTCTGCACATCAAAAAAGCTGGAACTAGTCATCAAACAATCATTTACTAAAATCTGAAACGAATTCTTTTCACGAAACTTAAATTTGTTATTGTAGCATTAAGCAACATTCTAAAAATTCGGTAGTATTTTGAATCTTCATAGCATTCAGAAGAGTACTTTCTATTAATTCAACAGAGACGAACGAGGAAAAAGAAGTACTTTACATGAAAAATGGAAGTAAAACATAGAGGGCGCTGTTATTAAGTAAAACTAGTGCCGAGAAACCCACACGAGGGAGGGAAAATATTAAGCAAAAAGTAGGGGGGAAAATGGAGAATTCATAAAATGTTTAATGTGAATATAAAAAGGGCATACAAATACAGAAACAAAAATGTAAATTACACAAAAAAACCCTATGCAGAGCAACATGAACGGCCTTGCTCTTAACAATGTTTTAAAAGAGGGGAAATATGTTTGGTGATTCTGTATTTAATGTTATCTAAGGACTTACTTAAGCGTGCGAAAAGTCACGCGAAGATTCCATTATAAACGGTTACAGAAAGGGAAAAAATCGTTTGTCTGAAGAATTTCCCTTTTTTGATCGTTTTATTTCTTCCCATGCTTTTTTGGATGAAATGAAGAATTTTAAACGAATAATATGGCGAACAAAATTGTTCACGCAAATGAAAACGCAACATTTCTTTCTGCTCAGTCTTCACTGAACATACTCGAGTGATTATGGATCATTTTGGGTAAGTGCAGAAGCATGTGTCTGCTTAGGCTGAAATCTACGTCTACTAACGTAGATCTCTTTCCAGAAATTTGTATTCTTAAAATTTATTTATACAGATCTTGTATTAAATATTGAAACACAGACTCTATTTTTTCTAGTTTAAAATTCGCTTGTTAAAAAAAATAAAAATTAGCAAAATACTTCTTATAATAAAATAATTTATTCGACAGTGTTTATCAGTTACTCACATAATAATTCAGACATTCGAAAGTCTTGCTGAGATGTTTCGGAAGACGATGTTTCTTGTCATATTTTTTTTTTTTTAAATAAAAAATCTGATGTAAACACCACATGACTTCCTTGTACGGAATATTCAGTTATACGCCTTTTGAATTTCATTTAACTGATTGGATTGGATTAAATCTACTTCATCGACATTGTTTGCAATAGCGACACTCTGATGCTAGCTTCACTTAACAATGTCACATCTCATTAATTTTATAACTCAGAATGAACAAAAATTATGTATATCATCCGCAGAATTATCTAATCATGTTCTATTCAAATACTATAATAAATCTAAAACGACGTATAAAAGAAATTTAAAAAACATCACACACGTTTCAGTATTTCTCATTCAATCAATTCAGTTCTGACTTCGCGAGAAGGCAAAAATACATAACAATTCAAAATAATCTCTATTTAAAATTACGAAGTAAATCTTAAACACTTATTTCCTCGAATAAATTCCTGAATGGAGTAAGCATGATTTAATTCGCAATAATAAAAGAAGGTATTATCTTTGTTGTTGCGAAGCTTAGTATCTCTAGATTGGCAACAAATGTCTATTCTGCAAGTTTCAAATGTAAACAAATATGGTTATCATGGGAAAAATGATTAGGCTTAGCTGCACTTAAACAACTATAAATTGTTGATAATTTCACAACTATTGCATGCAGATTAATTAAAGGCAGAGAAACCTTAACCGAAAGATAAGAGCAACATAATTCAATCCTTTTTAAAGCAAAAAATGCACAATTTACCAATATATAAAAATAAAAAAAAACTGAGTTCCCTCAGCCGAGTAACAGAGTGGGTATATATATATATATATGTTTATATACTTTTGGTGCGGCCGATTGCAGTCAAAATAAAGGTGCACATCTGCAGGTCATAGCAGTTCTATATACAAAATTTTAATGTTCTGAGGCTACTAGTTTCTGAGTTATGCGAGATACATACACACGCACAGACGCCACGAAAAAAATCTCTTCAGAAACCATTTTAAATCAGTTTTTAATTTTTTGGTGGAAAATTAGTCCTTTATTCTTTCCTTACATATATGTAGTCACGCAAAAACATCATTAAATTGCATTCGATAGCGGTCAAAATATGTAGTTTCGTTGAAATATGATACCCGAAATTTTTCACGATTACAATACTTCCTCTTTACTTTGTACAAGGAAATAAAAATACGTTACAAGGATTATTATCTTCTATTCGAAATTATTAATTGTTTCATTCAACTATTCCATGTCTGAAGTGAACATGGCAAGATGCTAGAAACTTTACTATTCACGATTTTAAAAATGACGGAAATATTAAAAAAAATAAATAAATAAAAAGCGTTCAGCTATATTTGCTTTATTAAAACGATGGAAAATTGCGTGGACTGCATTGCTTAAAATGCACTGAAGTCTAGACCACATTCCAAGCTAACACGAAGGAATCGGAGATTTAGTCTATGAAAAAAGCAAACAAAACCCAAAAGTTAGTTCTGTTAAAATTGCAGTGGATTTAAAAAAACGGCTTCAACCGAAATTAACCCTGGAACTGTTTGAAGAGTCATCAGGCACATGGATATAATAGACGTCAAGAAAGACATATTTCGCTGACTGGAAAGCAACAAAAATACATAAATACGTATGACATTCGAAAATTCATGGAAAGAAAAGATTTAGCATATTGAAATAGTGATATATTTGTAAACGAGTCAAAATTTAATATATTTGGATCTGTAATGGTTTGAGTATGTTTCGCTGCCACTGATATTTAAAATTTACTTTTTATAGAAAATAATATGACTTGGCATAAATATATAAATATTCTTAATGAAAACCTCTAAGCATCTACAAGAAAACTTAGAATGTAAAATACACTCAAATTTTATCAGAATAATGATCCTAAATATAGAGTCCTAAAAGTTCGCTTTGATTATTTTACAACTCTCTCGAAGTTATCAAAACACCTCTGTGTTCTCGGGACTTAAATCCTATCGAATAGGTATGAACTGACTTGGAGAAAAGAATAAAGAAAGACATTTCTTCGCAAGGTGTACTAAAAGCAAACTTAACGAGAAATGGAATAAAATGAAACATTCTTGCACTGAAAAATTAATTGAATTCATGCCAAAGTTCATGAAAAGTGTAATTTAGCTAACTGATATTCAACGAAGAATTGAATGTCCCATTATTTCCATACACACACACACACACACACACACACGCATATATATATATATATACACTCACGTTTGTGAAAATTGCAACACCATGAAGGACTTACGCGAGTGAGCTGAAATTTTCAGGAAATGCAAAGTAGCGCATGATATGCAAATGATTAGAATTGCAAATCCGTAGCGCATGCGTATGCTGAGCAGCGCCCTCTGAACGGCTGATGGATCCGAATAAATAGACGGCTGTAGCGAGGCGTGTATGGTTATCGGTGGTTATCTGCTAGTGGTAAACGTTAACTCAATCTGTACTTATGCCTCGTCGACGAAAG
>KK117623.1:821872-872376 GCA_000611955.2 Stegodyphus mimosarum | reverse complement strand
GTAGCACTACTTATTGTGGCCACACAAAATACTGATTCTGATCTCTTGTTCTTGTTTGTTTGCTTTGAACATTTAATCATTTATTTGTACCACTACCACTCAACTGTGTATTAAATTGCATTCAATTATGACGATTCCTTCTTGGTGTTGCAATTTTCACAAACGTGAGTGTATATATATATATATAGTATATGCAATATGAACCGTTTGTTTACAGACCGAAAATTTACGTAAATCCATTTTCAGAGCATTTCTAATAAACTATTGTTTTTTCACTAAAAAGGTTTCGAATAACTTGTTTCAAAATGAGTAAATGAAAAAAAAAATTGTTAATAGTATTTAGTAACTGAAATTTTCACATTAACCTGAAAAAACACACGTGTCTGGAAACAAATATGAGCTACTGTATAAGTTGAACAGTCAACGTAGTACTTTTAGTTAAATTTTCAGCAACGGAATGATACTTTCCATTCTCTCAAGTTTCATTTTGCTTTAATTAATTGCATAGTAAATTAAGCAAAACATCTTGCTCTATTTTCAATGGACAGAGTATTTACACATACTTAATTTTTAAATTTGTAAAAATATGTCATATCTTATCTGAACTTAAAGGATTATATTAGCTATCATCCGAAATTAAAAATTTTATTTTATAATCTATTTGAATTAAATTATCCAGGAATATTTTTAACAGAAATTTACATGAAACCCTTTCCTCACGCCGTTTATGTAGAGTTATCAAAATATTTAGACTGACGTCTCAAAATAATATATCCGCGTGTGAAGGAGAGCAATGCCAAGAATTACACTGAAGATGAAAACAAAGAATAAATTTTATTCAGTGTTTTGTGAAACTGTTAAATTAAATATTAAGCTACAGCCTGTTTTTTGAAACGGATACTTCAAAGCCGTTAATAAATCTCTCATTTGCGATCGTAATGCGAATATTGCCATCAACACACAACAATTGTTTTATGCAAACCATTTACGCAGATTTTACGAAGCGAAGAGGATAAGGGAGAAAATCTAAGCGATTCGAACAATCTGCTGCAGCTTTCCTTCCCACGGTTACAAGTGAAACCGGTTAGCGGGAAATGACCTTGAAGTTTCTATTTTGAAGCAACAATCTATACTAGTATTCCACAGAATATTAAGTCATATTAAGAGAGGAAATATTCTTAAGCTCTTGTGTGTATGTTTAGTCTTTACACTTTTTAACATTAATATTTTAAGCAACTCGTTAAATTTTAAAAAGCAATAACTATTAAAAAGCACTGCTATATTGAACTTACAAAATTTAGGCATATCAGGCATAAAATTTTCAAATATTTATTTTATTTTAAAAGCAAACATTTTTTATTCAAGCTTTGCCAAACTATAAACATCGAACAAAAGGTTTTATGTACCGACTTGTATATAAACCCTAAAAATTTGAAAACATTTTCAAGTTACAAATTTGCAAATTCATAATTTATTTATTTATTTAACAAAACCAAACATTTATCATGCATGTTTTATTATGTTTGCTACAATTTGGATGTTTTTGCTTAATATGCTTTCTTATGTTTTTTTCTATACGTAACTACAAATTAAAAAAAAAAATCCAAATTAGTATCTTAAATACGAAATCGAAATATATTATTTACCTATAAATTTGACAATTATGAGTTTGTCATAATACACGAACTTTATTTTTAAAAAATTTAGAGTCATTAAAAGGTATAATAATTACAAAATATAACAAGTATATAAAATACAAAAAAATTCCTGCTAAAAAGTACTGAAACAGACAGCATATTTAGTCGAAAACTTTAAGTTCATGGATTATACACCATTTACTTCCTTAAAAATGTATGCATGGATTTAATATTTTCTCAAAAGAAATATCTCTTTTTATAAAATATTAAAAAAGAAACAAATAAAATTAAAAATACAGAGATTTTCGCCTTTCAGGTTTCTTTTTAACTGCCAAGAATACAAGATGATAAAAACGAACAAATAGCTAATATTCCAAAAGTTTCTTCTTTCTTTTATTTGCACTAAAATGTGGGATTTAATATTTTCTGTTTCACTACCAGCAGTCGACTTCAAATAATCTCTGAAGCTTTATATTATTTTATTTATTTTTTGTTTTTACAATTCTTACTTCTAAAAATAAAATATACCTTCGGTAAACATTTCTGTCGGTATCACGTGATAAAATAGTAGCTTTGAGTCAATTAAGAAAAGCAAGTAATTTTCGAATCGGTAAAAAATATTTAGAAACTGCCACAATCGGATTTCTAAATTTGAATAAAAAAATTTGAAGGTAAACCACAAAGGAGAAAGCTCCAGAAACGGAAAAAATAAATAAGTAAAAGCATCGCACGGCATTATTATAAGATCCAACACTTTCGTTATTTGCGCACAAAATAGAGAGAATACAGATAAAAAAAAGCAAAAATAAAAGATAAAGTGTTGATGTTAGAAAACAATCCCGAAATGGTTCGTCTGCGGAGGTTTAGAAGCTTGTTGAATTAATTAAAGCTTAGCAGACGATAAATCAGGAGAATTCGCAGTCAGAAAGCAAAGACACGAAGAGAATGTAAAGAAAGATTTTTTTAATAAAAAAAGAATGTAGAAATCGGAAAACAAATAATAATAAAAAAAAGCGTATAATAACAAAGGGACCTTTGAGAAACATGCCAGAAAAGAAAAATGTCGTGCTAGGGGACCATGCACATATTTTACGAATTCAACGAAAGTATTTTACGTTGATATTTCTGATTTAACGTAAACGTGCATTCTTTTTTTTGTCAAATGATTTTGTAGTAATAAAGTCATATGTATCATTAAATGCGTAACGGAGAAAATTTTTAAAAAATTAAAATAGGAAAAATATGAGTCTACATACATTTTCTCATTTGTATTGAATTTTAGAAAGTAATCGATTTTGAAAAGTTAAATTGCATAAAACAGAATACAAAAACGTTGAATTCATTTCCAGAATATTTGAATTTAGTCATATATTTTGCATATTTTGTGAAACGTCTATTAGGAAAGTGCATTTTAAACGCCAGAGGAATAAATGTTCAAAATCATAACATACAACTGAAACAATGTTTACACTTTTGAAATATTTTGAAATATTTTTTACTTTTAACGTTTAAATCCTTTTAAAGAAATAGAAGATAAGGCATTCTGAAAGAGGCAGGTTTTTAAAATACCAATAGTTTTAAAACAATAATTCCATACTTGAAATTATCTGTTAATATAATACTGAAATTTTCTGCATTTTTGGAATTTCAAGAAAGTAGAAAATATAATTCTACACGTGATTAAAAATTTTTTCGTTCACAAAATTAATTAAAAAAGGAAAAATTTATATGGTTAACGTTTTAGTTTGTTAACTATTTAATTATTATTATCATATTTTTGTAACTTTTTCATTAAGCAATTTATAGCTTAATCTGAACCACTTTGGCGGTAATTTTTTGCCTTTCAAGAATTTATTTATTTATTTATTTATTTTTTGTAATTCATTTGGGGAGAAAAAAATTTCTTTCCAAGGTGAATTTTAAACACTTAACTTTCTTACATTACGAAATTGTCTATTTTACTATAGAACTTTTACTATAGAACTTCATTCAAAATTGCATTTTTAGATGAATTTTATGGGAAAAATCATTCAAATGTAGAAATAAAATGTATATAATTACAATTTCCCCCTGTAATATTGTTTTTTGTGCACATGTATGTGGTTTATTGTACACAAAATATCCGTACAATACTTTCTTTTCTAGCGCATGTGGCAATAATAGCTTTATACATAGTTTTATGTTTCGGATTTATTACACAAATGGAAATTTTAGCTGTAACTAATATTTCATCTTGGCATGGCCTATTTTAAACCAAGGAACGACTCAGAAAGAATATTTTTGGTACATTTTAAAACAAAGAACGAACGAAAATTAAAACATTGCTCGTTACATTAATATAATTTAAAAGCTATTTTGGATCTTTAATAATAAGATTATAAAATTTTATTAATTTGTAACATAACTTTTTCTAAGCGAAACGTTTAGAAAATGTAACACAATTTCAATGTATTTCTAATAAAGTAAATGTTTCACTACATTAAAAAAATTCCTTCTGTCCGCTACTTCATCTAGCAAACAGAAAAATTAAACTATAATAAATAATGGTGGATAATCAGAAACTATAGAAAAAAGATGTCAATACCACCACACTGGCAAATCACGCTGCGCAAAATGACTTGCCCGTATGAGTTAGGACAAAATGCAAGATTGTTAAGTGATTAAAAGCAAGCAGTTTTCATGCTTTCCGACTTATCAATTACCTAACGTGATTTAGCTTCACAATGTGACTTTGATTTTTCGTTTTGTATTTTCATGATAAAAAAGTATAGTTAAGTACGAAATGAAGAATTTAACTTCACTACATGATTTCATGCTTTAACAAACTTTATTATTTGTCTTCTAAAGAAATAACTGTAACAGTTATTAATGGTGTGAGTGAAACTTAAATCATCCCCCCCGCCAGATTTTCTACTTTTCTTCTGGTCTTTTGAATTAATGTTTTTTAGTCCTAAAGGGGCTTTTTATTCTCCAAATGAGATTTTGTGTTGGTCCACTATATATGGCGTATCACTTTTCAAATTATTGCCACCAAATATTATCGTCCTCTATTATGTATTTGTAAGGAAATTAAACAATGAAGAATCTGCATCAGTATGCATGTATGTTCTTCAGACTGCGAAGAAACGACGGTAGATTTTGAATAAAGTAGTCCTCCACCCGAATATGTGAATCTGTAAGCCTGTATTTTGAATTTCGAATTTTTTTATTACTTAGTTCCTCTTTAGTAAAACTTAAATGAATTTTTGAGTAACAAACTCAGCAATCTGAAAGCAAGCAATGGCAACACTGTTCGAAACAAAACATTTTTATCTCCAGCACGCGAGCGTGTGGCCATTTGGAAAAATGAAAGACATTTATCCTTTAATTTTGTCAAATATTTTATGATTTTGCTGTTTAATGAGGTACATTTCAATGACCTCATAGATCACGTGTCTTCTGTATAGCTTATATAAACAAATAAAGACATTTTTCCTTTTCTTTCCTTGTGGAATGTATCTCATTGAATTTTATGTGCGTAAATGCGAAGAACGTGATATTCAGTAAATAAAGTTAGAAACAAAATATAGCAGGAGTAAGTGCAAGAGTAGACTGCGGGCTCAGAGAGACCACAAAAAACCTTAACAAACCCTTTTGGCAGCCCTTAAAATCAGAAACATTTCAGTTTTTTTTATTAATGATATTTTTTCTTCTTTTAAAATCATATTTTTGTTCGCCCCCCCGAAAAACATTGATTTTTTCTTATTCTAAAGAATGAATTTAGCGAAGCCTTGTACAGTACAATTTGATTAAAAATATTTTTTGCGAAATGTATTTTACTAGTCCTCAATGATCTGTCTCGAATAATTTCTTAGGAGCATTGGTGTAAACTCGTCGAGTGCACAGAGACTTTTTTGACTACACAAAACTTTGGTAAACTATTTTTTGACTGCTCAAAGGTTTTCTTTCAGATTGTTTTTGATTACTGTCATTTTCGGAAATGTAAACATTGATCAGCTTACCACACATGTTTACTCTTTGTCCACACATTTTTACTCTTTGACTTCCTTTTTTCTTCACCTTTTTTTTCTCTTCACCTTTACGAATTTTATTAACCAAGATGTTGATGTCACTGCTAACGCTGGAAATAATAACTGAAGTGAGCAACTTATGCCTTAAAGCTCATTCATCTCATAATATCTTAAAACTAACATCAAGACAGTTCGCAGAATGCAAATCATAAAATTAGTTCATTATGATAAGGCTTATAATATCCTATTTATTAGTATTGTATTATTAGCATTGTATATTATTAGTATTGTACTATTTATTATTGCAGCGTTAGAACCTTAAAAATTCAATATTTTAAATGTGTAAAAAATGTCATACCTTTTTTCCAAAACAAAATTCTTAGAACTTCGATTTCCATTTTAATTGCTTTACGAATCGTTGCTATTGTCAGCTTTAAAACAGAACAATTAAATTGAAGGTTTTGATATTTTTTGGTATATTGAGCTAGTTTTATTGTGTGTTTCGTATATAATCTGCGAATAAGCAAAAAAATTAACCAAACATTTTTAAACTTTTTTTAGAATATCAGACAGTAACAAGTTTTGCATCTGAAGATATCCGGAGCAAAGCAGATAACGCTAGAAATGATTGCATCATCTGAATACTTTAATCGATTTATATCCAAAATGTAAGCAGTCTAGTGAATATGAGAAAAAGTCTGGCAACATTTGATATTGTGTAAAGAAGAACATTGATCAGCTGACTGGCCCACGGCATACACATTCATTTCTTTTCGCTTTTACATGTAGCATTTAATTTTTTGAAACCCATCTCTATTAAGCCTTGTAGTTAAAGGTAAACAGAAACAAAACAAGTCATTTTTTAATGAGAATTACAGTGAAATTTACAGTTCTGTTAGAACTTTCGCGATGAAGAATAATGATTAAAGGATTTTTTTATTAGTTAATTTTTATTAATTATTCCTGGAATATTTCGCATTTTTCTTTTCAGAAACGAATTGAAAAGGAAAGCTTATTTTTGAGTTTCCGTTTGGTAACAAAAAGAAACAATTCTATGTAAACTAAACACAAACAAGCCCAACAAACATCAGTTTACATGTTTCTTTCTTTAACTAAGCACCTCACATCTTGTAAATAGCGGCTGCATTTACCGAAAGAAACTTCGACAAGCATGTCTAACGGGCTCTTTTCAATTTGCATTGCACGTTATTTCTTACGTTAGATACACACTCCGTTACAAAAATGATTTGCCTCGGAAAATCCGGACAACTTTTAATTATATCGTTCTCCGTAACAAAACAACATCGCGTTTGAATCCGGCAAACATTCCAGCGAAAAGTACAAGAAAATTTCCCGTGCTATTTTATCGCCGTCAATTATTTTGCTATCGCACTCCACCACGTCAAACAAAGGTTTAGAAAAATCTTAATTTTTACGGAGCCGGGAAGAAAATGGCAACAGCTGTTAAAAGTGGCGTATCACTGTCTCCCCTTCCCCCCCCCTTTTACGACATTTTCCCTTTTCCTGCTTTTAATTAAGAGCCCGTTGCCTCGTCGTCGTAAAAATAAAATAAAAACCCCGATATTATTATTATTATTATTTGACAAACTTTACGTGTCGTCGAATTATCTGGGTATCAAATTGAGTGAAGTCGCCACGAGGTCTTTAGAAGAAGAGCAGCAAGAAATTGATTATTACTTTTGGAATGGAGGAGCTGTCGTTAACGGAACACAAAATAACATAGATATATTCTTCGTTTAATTTTGAAAGATCTTAATTTCTTGCTTTTTAAATGTTTCTTCAATTAAAAGATGTATCAAGAGTTTGTTAATTCTGTCCAAGTTTTACACTTTGCGACAAAAATAAGTCTTTCAGAATTATACTGAAATTGCAGAGTTGACAATTTCAGCTTCTGCTGCATAAAGTTCAAGAAGAAACGCGTATTTTATTTACTGCAATTTTTGAAAGTTTCGTGTCAAGTTAAACGGTGTAACACTAAGTTAAAAACGCCGAAAGCGCTACCGTTATCGAATAAATGTGTTCTTCGAATGCTTATGGGTAAACAGCTTAAATGCAATTAAGTTAATTTTTACAATGCTGACCAAGAAGATAAATTTAAAAAAAAATTCGGAAAGATTTCAAATTTGAATGATCGCCCAAAAGGTTTTGATAAGGTTTTTTAGTCTCTCGCTCAGTCGCAGTCTACCAGTCTGCTGTTATACTCATTCCGGCTATCTTTATTACTAAATGCCATTTTCTTCGCCCTTGCGCTATGTACGATTCAACAAAAAATTACAGTAATTTTTAAAGGCAGCATACGTTTACAATTCTCGATGCAGTGCTAAGTGTTGGCATACATTTTTCTATGTTTTTCAGTCTTTTCTCGGTTCATCACATCAATGTTCAAGTTTCTTAGTAAGATGGCTTACAAAAATTTTTTATGTCTGTTTATTATTAACGTTTTGCCTATTAACTTAATTTATTAGATATCACGTTCTTCGCACTTCATTACAACAGCAAAATCACAAAGTATTTAAAAATAGCACATCTGTAGAATTTCTGACAGGCAGTAAAAATAAGATAAAAATATTTTATTTCGTATAGTGTTGCCATTGCTCGCTTTGAAATCGTTGAGTTTCTTAATGAAAAATTCATTGAAGTTTTACAAAATATGAAATATAAAATTTTCAAATTCCAAATTCTGGCTTCCAGGTGCACATGTTCGAGTCAAGGATAAGGTTATTCAAAATTTAACAGCTCTATGTATCGTCTTTTTTTCACAACACTAGGAACATATACTCAAGTACATGCAGATTCTTCATTATTTAATTTCTTTGGAGACAATATAGTGCAGTAGTGTTTGGTGTCAACAATTTGAAAAGTTGATTCGCCGTTTATAATGGACGACGCAAAATTCCGCTTTGAAACTAATAGCTCATTCAGGCTAAGGCCCTTTTGGAGTAACAATACGGATGTTATAAGGTGCTTAACTATATATGCATATATTATAAGGCATTTTCTCTCTCCTTTCCACATTCTTCGTAGTGTAACTGGAAGCACATTCGACGCGTCTTCTGAGGTCTGGAGTTCGAAACCCGCCTAGGGCAATTGCGGGTATCTTCAGATTTCTGACTTCGAAAGATTCTTAAAGGCTTTGGAATATATTTAATTTTTTTAAATAATAGTAATATAGGTCTTTTATTGTTAATAGAATCAATGAATCACATTTGCAGATTTTAATTGCTTTATCACTAGTATTGCGTTTATAGCTAAAACTTTGAGCTGGGTAATAATAAAAGACGCGGAGAGGCGCTATATTTCGTTCTTGATCGACTCTCTTGTTTCTTGCATACCATGGAGCGTTTACATTACGTCCAGAATGCAGTTCTGTTAAGTATGCAAGGCTTTTCGTTCAGTTCTACTTGAATATGTCTAAACAGAGCCGGCATAAATTAGCATGCGACGAAAAATGGATTTATACATGAGTAACTTGTTATCAATAGGTAGAATGCTATCTCGAGGGGAGGAAGAATTCAGGTTTACACTCTGGACGTTTATTGATAATAGATGCAATGGTAGGCTTATTCTGGGCAGGTAATGCGAAAAGTTAATTTCCACCTGGAATTCAACCACGGCACTGCAGCTGACAGCTGTATACGTATATTCTAAGCTTTATAACACAGGAGTGATACCTTAATTTTTTTAATGTTTTTATAAAAGATAATTTGTATAGCTAATTAAATATGTATCTATATTAAATATGTATTAAGTCATCCTATAAGAAATGAGAGTTTTCCTATTGAATTAAAAGTTCGAAGAGGGCAGTATAAACTACCTACATAAAAAGTAGTAGTTTTATCATGATTTTACTCTTAGTGTGTAGAGTTGTCGATGTTTATAATCTTGTCTTAATATCCCGCAGACCCTGCTGGAGTGGAAGCGAATTATCCCTATAGTGTGAAACGAATGACCAGGTCTTAAGAAGGTTCAACTAATCCTTTTATTGAACTGAAATGAACAGAAGGCACTGCTTGTGTGATAGAAGAACTTCAGCAGTAATTGCGGATATTTAAATTAATATTACAGAAAGTTAAATTTCAATATAGTTAACGTAGTCTTAGTCTACATATGCAATAGGATACTTAAGCTGGCTCAAGATAATTAACGGCGCGTATTTTAAACGTCGACCAGCAAGATGCTAAAGCTGGAATAAGGCCGGCAGAGCTGGCGGTAGTAAGCAATTGTAAGGCGAAGTTGCCAGAAGATCTGACTCTGAAACATTCAAACCCTCGAACTTAAGTATCCAAGAATCACTTTCTACCGCGGTCAAAACTACGGTAGAAAGAAGTTAAAGGTTCAACTCATAATAACTGTTAATTAACATAAAAATTCTACAAATGCAGGTTTCTAAGATTACAGTTCGATTTCAACAGTTATTGTTTTAAAACACATGCAGTAAAGGAGCTTATTTTGCTTTATGAATTCAATTAAATAATCATTAATAGGAATATTTAATGTAGTGCGTGGGGATAGGACAATAATAATAAACCACTCTTAACGACTTTTCCAGAAATTCCGCTGGAACCTACAGCCTAGGAGACAGGGTTCTGAAGAGGGACAGGGGTGAGACAGGGGTGTAGAGCTCGAAGAGAATGACCTGTACACCCTGATGGAATGAAATGACATTGCAATCGGTAAGAACTAGCAGAGGGCGAAAGAGAGTTTATTTTAGATTAAAAAAGTACATTGTTTATCTTACCGTTGAAAAATAAAAGATGTATAAAAAACTCACATTATTTATGGGATGACACAAACACTTGTATTGCTGTAGGAACTAAATTTTGAATCACTACACTTTTACACTTTTTTCCCTGCTAAAGCAATTTCTAAAAACGTTTTCAAGTGATTTCGTAGTGCAGATTTATTGTACACATTGAATAGTTTGTATATAAAAAATTTTCGGAGGCTTTAGTACTTTTTTCCTAGTACTGGCATGGGTTACTCATCTAATTTTGTAATTTTGATCTCTTTAGTTCTGAAACCTTTTATAGTTGTGATTTTTTGTAACCACTTTTTAATGGAGGGATAAGTATTTACAATATTCTGCTACGCACTTAGTTTTTAAAATTTATTTCTAAGAACTTTAGATGTCAACTTGAATACCTGAGTCACACTTATTCCTTTCATCCTTTATCTAATTCTTTGAAAGTAAAGAATTACATCTAAACTCTCCATTTTGAAATTTTTTTTTTTTTACTTCAGGTGAATTGTAGAGTATTTTAGAAACCCTTACTTTGAAAGTTATAAGGAAACGAATAATATGGGGCACTGATGCCCAGTTCCTCACTCGACGTTTGTAAATTCATTTCATCTAGTAGGTTTTCAACTTACGTTTGACTAACTATTGTTTGTTTTGGTATTTAATTATTACTTTGAAATCTGGACTTGCATATTTCATACTTACTGTTTAAATCTCTTGTATAATGTTTCATTTTTGAATTTAGCAAGTTTAATTGACATTAGCAAAATTACTTTTATTATTTATTTTAGAAATAGAAGGTCATTACATATGAAGTTAATCCTATTTAAACTATGGAATTTTAAAGTCGAGCTATTTAGTTTTTAATTGTTAAAATAAGCTTATCATTTAAAATCAAAACAATTTGAAAATTTAATATGATGCTCCTCAGAGGATTAAATAGCTTGTTATTACTATGAATTTCCTGAATTTAAAAAAAACAAATTTTCTCTTCAAATGATAATTTTTTTAACTTTTCGATTTCACATTTAGGATTTTTTTTAACCCCAAAGGGGCAATTTGCCGAGAAGGGCTATTAAATTCATTTTGACATTTTGCGTTAAACTATAAACATAGGGGCAATTTGCCGAGAAGGGCTATTAAATTCATTTTGACATTTTGCGTTAATTCACTATAAACAGCGAGTCACTTTTTAAATTGTTGGCACCAAATATTAGAACCCTGTATTATATTTAAAGAAATAAAATAATGAAGAATCTGCATAAATGTATGTATGTTTCTCGCATTGGCATAAAATGACGGTACCTAGAGCCGTCCAATTTTCATTTTTTTTTTAAATCTTGCATTAAACGTATCTCTACACTTTACTGATCCTCTGATTCTTTTATTCCTTTCTATTCTTCACCTCTTTTGCAAGAAGAAATAACGACAACTCAGATTTTTTTTATTAAAAAATTACTTAGCTCAAAGGATAAAATACAGAGCAAACTGGCGAGCGTCGTAGTGCACCCTATTCATGGATTCCAACAAAAATGTGTTATGTTTTTAGGTTTTTACGAGCTAGCGTGTCAGTTTGTTTTTGTTGCTATTTATTTTCGCACAAATATCAACAGAGTAATAATCCAAATGCTCTCAAATATATGATTGATGAATATGAGAGACTAAACAAATTGTAAAATGATTTGCACAGTAGACGTCTTCCTTTCTGCGTGCGTGTTGCCGAAGACAGCGACATGAAAATGCAACACACGCAGATCACGACACTCCCATATGTGGCTTCACGGATAAATTATCTGCATGAAGCATTACTGCGAAAAACGAATCGTTCGAGAACAGCCGCGATGAAATGAAATTGCTATAAATATTTCAGCCATCGTACGATACTTGACCAGCCAAGTTTAACAAAATACAAAACATTACCCCTACCGCCCTTTCTCTCCTGCTTGTGCATACTTGGGCAGCGAAACCAATACGTAAATAAAGAACAATAATAATAATAAAAAAAAAGATTCTTGAGCCATTTTCGATTCCGAATTCCTTCAGCGGCAGGCACATTGGCGTCATGCCTCTTTAGACAAGCTAGGTCAAAAAAATTCCGCGAGAAAATGCGGCGATCTCATACTGTAGCCATAGAGTGAAAGCACGAGCCCGTGCAACAATTCGTCACACTTTGGAGAATCGCTCCGAAAAATTCCGTAGATTGTAACATTGGATAGAGTAAGAGAGAGAGAGAGATCACCTGAGGCTGTGATTAGATGGCGTGATGACTCATCTTCAAGGTCTTTCTTCTCTGCGTCCTCTAATATGGGCGCACATCAGTAAAATGGACACAGTGGGCTAAAGCGGAAGCAAAGGGTTAAAGAACTAACGACTGCCATCCTTTTCGGAGGAATACCATGAAGGACAAAGATCAAGGATGGGAAATGTAAGAAATCGAGGATAAATCTAAAATAAACTTGATCTCAAATACTGTAATCTTTAATTCAGTCATTTGGGCAAAGTTAAGCGAGGTAGTAAGAGGTCGTTATCTCAAGAATAGGTCCATAATACAAATAAGGCAACGAAATTTTCGATGTATTATAAACTATGAGTAAGGAGATATTTTTTTGGGTTTTTCGTAAAATTATTAGATATGCGTTTTCCTATCGTATATTGATGTACATTTACCTGCGATTACGAATTGCTAAAATTATCAGTTAATTGTTAACAGTTATGTACGTTTATTTATTATTATAGTATTACTTTCGATTATCCATTTATTATTACTCTTGATTATCAGGGCTAATGCTGAGGAATCAGGTCACGGATGATTGAAAAAAAGGCACAATCCAATTTATCAATTTTCATGCAATTGTACGCATTTATTTCTTAAAAAATCAGCAATTTTACTCTGTTTTTGAGAACATTAATATAGTTGTCGAATTTCACTGAGTATTTTATGAAGTGCTCTTTAATATTGTATTCAAATCCCTTTCGGTCGACGTAGTCCAATAAAGTTTCAACAGAAATCATTGCTGTTTCGGAATGAATGCAATTTTCAGTATCTTCTTGGTATGTATTTTCATTACCACTCTTTACGTGTCTTGTTCTTGTGACATTTGAAACTATATCAGCATCATTCAAGTTCTGAAATCCTGATTCAATCGAATGGTCATCGAACCGTTTTCCCAATCTCTATTTTTGAAGAATGTATTATATATAGCTGCTTCCGAATTTTCATATTTTTGGAGCTGAGTGTGCGTGCGTGGGCACCGCCAGACACAGTATTCCATCATAAATGTATAATCCGCACTCGCGTAATCGAGAGCAGTCTGTATTTCGCTATTTCTTTCAGGATATTTTATTGAAAATTTTCTAATTGCTATAGATAAATGATGAATATCATCTGAATTCGTCAGATTTTTAAGAACATTTATTTAGGAAATCTCTGCTTTTGCCTTTGATGTAAGTTTTGTTCATTAGTAAATCACCTATTCTTAAAAAGCATGTAAAGTCTCTTGACTCGATTGGAATAGAGGAGGTAAGAAGATATATTTCTACCTCCCTGAATAGAACTAGAGCTCACTATCTTCTTCTGCGAACGGGGATGTTACCATTGTGTTGTCGAAGTCCATAGTTATTTATTTGGAGATCGGAATTAGAGAGCTTCCCGTTTGATCACATATAGTGCGACTGGTGTGACTTCCTTTACATATTTACCAGATGAAATGTTTGAATTATTTTTGGTTATAAGTTTGGACAATCTTTCAGACACAATATTTTTAACATTTTGCAACTGCAAATTCTAGACTTCGAATGGAATTTGAATCCAGTGTCTTACACTTTACAGACACTAACGTTTTACAGCTGGATTTCTTACAATCCGACATGCCACTCGAATATTTTCTACTCAAAATTTCGATATTGACGATGTGATTGTTTTAATTCCTCTGATTGACCATGTTAATCCATCACAAGCGTTTCCCACAGATTTTTTTATTTTACTTCGGAACTAAAAATAGTAACTCGATTTGTTACCTATCTTGTAATCATTAAAAATGTAATAGAATAGAATGTCAAAGAATTTTGGAAATGAGCATTATAGATACTAAATATAAATTAAATTAATGAAGGTATTTACCTTTCTTAACTGTGATGTTGAAAAATACTTGTGTAGACGTAGTTCACGGACTTCTGTGTTAGATTTTTGTTCTCAAACTTTTATAGCAGTTAAATAACTACAACAGTATATGCATTTCGGTAAAAAAGTTATTGATTTCCAAAATACTTTGTATGCTTCTGGAAAGAAGACCCAATATTTCCTTAAGAATATTACGCATCTGATTCTTATTCTTCTTACACATATCCATTTTTTGGAAAATTAGAGTTACTTTAAATAAAATCACCTGAAGTTTTAAAATTTCCCTTAAATCGAATGCTTAAAAAATGGTAAAGATGCTTTGAATGAATTTTTTTTTAAATGCAGAAGAGTGGAATTCATTAAATTTTATTTAGTAAAATCCAGAGCAAAAAACGAAACCAAAGGTGTAGCAATTATTCCAAACAATGATAAGCTTTATAGCTATTATATATTCTTATTGTGTTAATATAATATTTACATATTGTGTGCGCAAAATTTTAAACTGCAGCTAAAAACCAGATTTTGTTTAGTAATTAAAATTTATTCAGGGAAAAAGGTTGCTATGTCTTTATTCTTCATAGAGATTAGTAATTAACTATTATTTAAGAGATGGCAAGATAAATTACCAAATGCAACTTTTTTCAATTATTTTTTTATTTGAAAATTCATTAAAGCTGCGATTTCTTACTTGATCATGATCAAACAATTTTCAAATCAACCGAATAAAATTAGCATAACAATAAGCCCAAAAAACATAAAAGCTGCGTGAGTTTGGTTCAGAATTAGGAGTTCACTGGAAGACCAAAGCAGTAGAGTCCTAACAGTCGATTAGCCTGTTCCGAATCCCGAAACGAACTACAGGAAGCTGGATTCCTTGTCAAGGTCACTTGGGTGCTTTCTTGCAGTGCGATTCTACCACTCTCACACACGAATTAGTGATGCAGTACGAAATTTTTGCAACCCCCTCTTTTCGTCTGTTTTTATCTTTTCATTTCAAAGCTCGTCCCTTTGTCGCGTTTCCCAAACAACGCGACGACGTTTTCTTTAAGGGGGGTGGGAGTAGAATCGTTCTTGAAGAGTTGGAGAAGAGCTCCATGCTAAGTGATGACGGACCATCGCGCACAAACTGAGGAGAGTGCAGGGGTGTTCTATCCCTGTGAGAGAATTTTCTTTCGGGATAATCAAACCGCTCAACCATTTCTTTTAACCCTTTAGCGCAAGTTTAGGAATCCCTGGGGCTGTCCTCAGCAGGAGATAAAGGAGGTTCAACAATCGTTTGGGACCTACGGCTTCAGGAAGCGATTGGCTTTTCTACCTGTCGGACGACAGCTAAAGGGAGGACATATCAATAACTGCGGTTGGCCATTTTGTTCGCCTGCGGGGTCAGTTTCTGGTCTGCGCATAGTCAGACGCGTGCCAGACCACACTCCTCAGATGCAGCGATGCGAAGAAGCCGAACCATTTCTAGGATGAATAATGACCATGGAAAATTATTGTCTCGTTGAACTTTATTATGATCGCAGGCCGATAAAGAGCTCTGCTGTTCGCTTCTGGCTGCGCTACAAAAGGATAATTTGAGTAATTCGATACACCTCCTGGAAAACTGATAACTTAATGGTACGGCGGGACCGGATTATATACACTCGATGATCGCGGAAGTTCCTTTTAACCCTCCTATTTAAAACTTGTAAACGAACCAATGCTCTCTGTCTCGAGTTTTTTTATTGATAGTTTCATTTTACTTAAGGCTATCGCGCACGTGGACCGATATTTACGGACAGTAAAACTAAACAAGGATATGCAAGAAAACTTATTTACTTTGCAACGAACACAGTTGCAATTGCTTCAATTTCCACGAAGTACTTTAACGTTATCTTAAGCTGATGGCCCGCAGCTACTGGGAATTCTCCTCATTTTTTAGTTTACCATCAGATAAAATAAAATGATAGTAGAACTGATGCGTTTGAAACCTTGTATTCTCCGCACCATTTCTTACCTCTAGTTTGAGTTATGGCTAGTATGGATTTCCATAAAAACGCATAATTTTTTCCCTCACGTAGGATTCAACTTCTCAAAATGAGAAATTACAGAGTAACGACTTGTTAAAGAAAGAATTGAAATTCCTGAGAAAGAATTTTTCAAATTGCAATTTGTAGATGCGTTGGTAAACAAGCTAAAAACAAACAAAAATTTTGAAAGCTTTCAGAATTTATATTAAGCCCTAAGGGGCATTTCTTTAACTTTTTCTGTGTTACCTTTATTTATTAAATACCTTAGTCTTCGCACTTAAACCAAACCATAAAATTCAGTTCAACAGGAATTTCTTATAATAATATCAAAATGAGCATATCTTTAGAATTTCCGATATACAGTCTCGCGCGCTGGAGATAAAAATGCATTTTGTTTCGCACAGTGTTGTCATTGCTCACTTTGAAATCGTTGAGTTTGTTAATCGACAATTCTTTAAAGTCTAATCAAAATATGAAATAGATAATAAAATAAATTCCAAATTTCAAATTAGGGCTTCCTATAATCGGTGAAGGATTACGTTATTCAAATTTTGATGGCTTTAGGTACCCTTCTTTTATCACAATGCGAGAAACGTATATGCATTTATGCAGATTCTTTCTTATTTAATTTCTTTAAATATAATACCGGGTGATAATATTTGCTGGCAACAATTTGAAAAGTGAATCGAATACGAATATTTACAGTGAATCGAAGCAAAATGCCAAAAGAAATTAATAGCCCTTGTGAGCTAATGTTCCTTTGGGTTAAAATATAAATAAGAATTAAAGTAGGCAAAAAAAGGTTTTTGATAATTCTTACTCGGGCTGAAGAGAATTATTTTACTGAACATTTATTAATTATCAAGAAGTTGTGGTATTTATCTTTTCATAGTTACTAAAATGTCCATGACAGGAATGGACTTGTAAAACCATTAGTTACTTTCACATCGTCATGATAGCTTCTGTTTTGTATTCATCATGCTAGTCTTTAAAATGTTTTGCTCTCGTATTTCCTTCTTTGAACAAGAAATTGTCTTCATAATCCACATATTATGAAAAGTAAACTATTTTAAAACTCAACAAATACAGCCCTTTAACAGTGACTCTGCATAGCTTTGATATTCACAGGATTAATGCAAGTTTTCCTACATATGGCCTTAATTTTATTTAAATCAATGTAAAATTATTTAGTTATTTAATTAATAATGAATTCATGAATAAATTCATTAATTTAGATAATTAAACCCGATTCTCTTGAAAACCAATTTTAGTTTTCAGATGAAACCTCAATTTGTAAATTTTCAAAGACATGAAAAACTCAGATGTAGTTGAATAGTTTGGAACTTTTATTAAAAAGGCGGGATAAAATGTCAGATATAGACAATTCATTGCACATTAAAGTACTTAAGAGGATTTACTTATTTACAAAATGATGATGAAATGATTCTCAAGATAATGTGAATTCCATGATATTTAAAACTGTATCCCTGTATATCACGCAGTATTGCATAGAACTGATGAAATGCGAGATAGCAGATCATCATGCCATGAAATATGCTTTGGGCTTGCTTTCACATGTTTGTGAATATTTCTTTTGAGGTTAGTGTAAAAAAGTCATCTGAGGTTCATGTAATGAAGTCATTACAACGCGTGCTTCCATAACACGTAGTCCAACATCAGGGTTATGTTAGTCTGGCGTAAGTTTAGACTATTCTTTGCTACGAATTTGCAGAAATAAAGCCTGTGTTTTTCCAAAATTACAAAACTTTCACCTAACTGCTTTAAATTTTCACGCTGATTCAACGATAAGCTTTCATCTCTTTCGCATTAAAGTATTTATCTTTTTAGGGCAAAGCTTGTTTAAAGACAGCAAAATGAAATGATGAATCTCAAGAATTTATTTTAAAATGCATCTTTTTATGCAGTTTCAATATCTTTACTCCTTTTTTGTGATGCGTTATCAGCCCAATATTTCTTTTTTAATATCTAAGAAAAACAAATCATAACGTATTTTCTCACTCCTTTCTTCATGCCTTTGTGATGTAACTGGAAGCACGCTCAATGTGTATTTGGGAATTTGAGTCCCGGCAAGGGACATGTCTTCAGCTTAAAAAAAAAACTGATGACTCTACAGTGGCGTCCGAGCAAAAAGGTGGTGGACAATAATTCGTCACCACCAGGATTTGACGACTGAGTTCCCTTATCCTCACCCTTTAAAAGGGATCACCATTTAAAAGGGAGAGCATATAAGCTATTCCTATGCTTTCGTGGTGTAATTGGAAGCACATAAAAAGGGAGAGCATATAAGGTATTTTCTCCTTTCTTTCTGCATGCCTTCGTGATGTAACTGGAAGCACATTTGACGCGTATTCGAGAGGTTCGGAGTTCGAGGAGTTCGTTAGCCTTATTTATTAAATATCATGTTCTTCGCGCTTAAACCATAAAATTCAGTTCAAGAGCAACATCTCAAAATAATTTTAAAATGAGCATATCTTTAGAATTTCAGATACACAGTCTTGCGCGCTGGAGAGAAAATTTTTTCTTCTGTACAAAGTTGCCATTGGTCGCTTTCAAATCCTTCAGTTTGTTAATCAAAAATTCCTTAAACTTTTACAAAATATGAATTCGATAATAAAGCAAATTCCAAGTTTCAAATTTGGGCTTCCAGATGCCCATATTCGCAGCAGGATTACGTGATTCAAAATTTGCTGACTCTAGATACCGTCATTTTATCACAACGCGAGAAATATGCATACATTTAAGTGAACTGACATTTAATGTACCCGTCGCAAAATCGCAAAACGAAAACAATAGTTCTTCATGGACAAAACCGCCTTGGAGTTGAAAAAAAAAACCTGTTTTAACCTGAACGGAGTAAGAATCACAACTTCTTTGCTCAGAATTCTTTAATAATCGGAGTATCATTTGTATCAGAAGGTTTACACCTTTATGGCCGTGATAGTATAACATTCTCGAGAAGTTTGATTATTCATATTATAGGCAGCAATTATCCGTGCTCTTAACACGAATGAAATTAGCTGAAAAAATTTGAAAAATCATTCGTCAAATAAAGTAAAGTGTAACTTTCCTTACAATCAATGTTTGCCTGACAAAGGTTTTGAAGAATGGTTGCCTAACCCTTGTTGGGCCCTAATCTTCATAGTCCCTTTTATTTTAATCCTTTTATTTTGGCTGTCATACACAAATCTCATCTTACCATACAAATCACTGAACCTCTTAAATGAAAAATAAATGTCTGAAGTGGCACTATTCGTTTGAGATTCTACGGCATTTTTAAATGCATAAAAATAATAAAAAAAAATAAAATTAAAAAAATATAAAATAAAATAAATTTATCTGTAAACTTAGTTTAAATGTGACTGCCAGTACCCAGAGACCGGTTTCAAAACATAAGTTTGCATAATAAAAATTTCCAAAATAATAAAAATGAATTTGATGTTTCATTAAAGAATGTTTGTGGCTCTAAAGCTAAGAAATTGTTGGAAAATTAGTTTTCACTTTAAGAATTTATTTGAAGTGGAAGAAACGAAATGCGGTGGCACCTCGGTGTATGTCGTTAACCTATTCTCGGAACCTATATCGAACGAACCAAGCCTTTTCCATAAGAAATAAAGAGAAAATAATTAATCCTTTCTTATAAAACTTTTATTGTTATTCTAATAATACTGTTTAACACTAAATACAAATGCAATGAGTGGAATATATACTGTACACAAACGAAGTACTACACATGATATTGTATATAAATATTTTTCTACTAACGAGATCAAAAGCAGTTTCTCAACATGACCTAACGCCTCTGATATTTTTGCTTAGTAACCGATTTCATCGTTAGCCGATGCATCACTTTCGATCATCGATTTCATTACTTTCACAAAGTTAGCCTACGCAAAAGCGTGTTTAATTTTCACAATCATAAACACCATCGTATACGGTATGCGATAGCTTAGTCCAGGATCGCATGCCATCTTCATATTTTTCAATGGCTTCCTTTTCATCTCCACGGTGATCGGAACAATCAACTTTGTTGTTAGATTCTTTTCATTAACTTTACTAAAAATCATTGCTAATAAATATACAAAAAAATTATGAAAAAACTCAAAATTACTTGAAACTTCAAACTTATATCACGGGTTGTTTACTGAATATTAGCAAGAGGGTAACTGACGCTCATAGGCAATCATGGCATTACCTCGAAAGACGTAAACAAGAGTACTGCCCACGATCATAACTCATCGAACTCGGATTGTATATCAAACAAAAATTTTTGTTTCCAAACAGGACCCATATTAAGCTAGAAGCATTTCAAAGCGAAAGCATACCCAGACACCACTGTAATTCTTTTGATCATTTGGAATCAAAGCAAGACTTAAATCCTCATCTTTAACATATAAACTACTGTAATTTTCTTTTGAATAATGTAAATTTAATATCGATTAAATATGCTACTATTTAGAACTTTATATGCGGTATTTTCTTTACGTATTGGTACTTGATTTTTAGGTACATAATAACTAACCGCTGTTAAACATTGTAGCTTATTTAATATTCTACTCAGTTCAAAAGGTACCCGAAAAATTATGTCTAGTGAGTTAAACTTTAAATACTTGATTTGGTCATTAGAAGGTGCTTGCCTACTTTCTACAGGAAAAAAAAAAGTGATATCGTTAGAGACAGCATTGTTCGTTTTATAGTGCAGTCGGAGTTTAAGCACCTTTTGACCATCAACGCAATGTCGAATTTTAGGCAAAAAAGAATAAGCTTTCTTTCAGTCACGTGCTCCTCTGTTGTCACAACCAGTCTCCCAAACAGATCATGTGCTTTTTCTTATTAAGCTTATTACAGGGTCAATAATTTCAAACATTTCAAATTGACCAATCTGTGACATACCAAAAGAAGCATACTCCCACTGCTGGCTCTTCTAAAAGTATTTTGTACGAACATTTTAGATACTCCATTAAAAAAGGACTGATTGTGTTTTTGCTAATTACACTTAAGTTACACTTAAAAAATATTTTTGAAAGCAGGAAATATAAATAGGGAAACAATCTGATGTCTACTAAATCTCTAAATGGAAGTTGAGCAATTTGGGAGATTTATAAAAAGCGTAAAAGCTTTTTAAATGCGTTAATTATCTCTCAGATTTTACCCACCCTAATGTACAGCTTAGTTTTTCCATATAACATTTCTTAATAATTTACTTTTCAACTTGTGTTTGCTGACGTTGATAGTTTACTTGCATGTCACATCTTTCGCTTATACTAGATTACTTTTCCAAGGGTTTCTTCTACCTGTTTCTTAGCTATTCTTCTATTTGCTTTGTTTTAATTCATCTTAGATATGTGTTTTAGATAGCCTTCATTTTCTCTTTTTTACTGGCCCACCAGCGGCCGAACTGCAAAATCCCTGATCGTTGATAGTTCTGACCTGGGTTTGATTCTAGGCGAACGGGCTAGCTGCACGGATGCTTTCGTGGTTTTACCCATGTGTAGTGTGTATATGATCTATTATCCCTTAGCAATTCCTCCACGAAGGTATCCTTCCTCTTAGGCAGATAACCTTAGTATGTTTTGCCATAATCAACTAACATTTTTACTGACAAAGAATATTTTGAAAAAATTCTATTCCTGAAAGAAACAGAAATTTTGATCTGATCTTTAGGAATTTGGAATAGAAAAGTTTCTGTTTAAAAAAATTCTTATTTTTTTGTTTGGAAGAAGACGAAAGATTTTGTTTTTGCCGTTACTTCCTTTCTTTCAGACTTCTTCGCTTTTATGGGTTTTTTACAATGGAATGTTTTAGAGTTTCTGTATTTTCTTTTTTTCTTCCACACATAATGAGGAGTAATTTGAAAAAAAGTTCAAGACTTCTCATTTGAAGGAATGAAGAACAATAGAGCAGCTGCAATGTGACAGACATTGTGCTAAAGAAGGTGAGAAGGAATGAAAAGTGAATTAAGATTATTTAAGAAAATTTTTGGCTCTAATTATTGCTACATAAAAATGTCAATAGTGTGTTAACACGTATTAACTTTTTTTTTAAATTAGGCTAGTCATAAATTTCGTGTTTAGTTCGGCAGAAAAAATACACCGCACATCCCAGTATTATAAAAAATTTGGCCTATATTATTAGAAATTTATCCCATATTATTATGCTGACATAAAACTCTACATAGCAATGTGTGTCTTGTCAATATGATATACTTCTATGTATATTAAGCTCTGAGTTGTTGAAACGCATTATTTACATAATCTACAGCAGTTTTTTAAGTTTTGAAAGCGATATAACTTTGAGTTTTTGTAACAAAGGTGTATTTTATTTTCAAACTAATTTTATCCTGGTTTATTTATTTATCGCTAATTTTAGTATCTTATATTTTACCGGCACGAATTTGCGTAATCAGGAAGTCTGAATACATTAAAAAATGAAATGAAGGGGAACCAAACAGAATAAATAGTTTAACATTATTACCCTAGTCTTAATTTGTGATAACAGTAACTGAAAAACCTATCACAGTCTAAAATACTTTTAAACCAAATCAAACCATCGCGAATATTTCTGATGTAATCATGTACGTATGTACTCTTTTGGAAGGAAAAACTTTTATGATTCATTTTGCGATCTCTTCCTAACCTGCAGCATTATTGCAGTTCTGTTATAAAACAGTTCTACTCAGTTGCTATTAATATTCATTCCTGTTGACAATATTCTCTTTTTGTCTCTTAGATAGCCCCCCCCCCCAAGTTTCCCACGTTTCGTCTAGACGCACGGCGAAAGAACGACTCGGCACTTTTTAGGTGCTCTTTTGCAAATGATCTAACCGCTTGGCTGCATCTCCAGTAATTAAGAAAATGGACACCTATGGGCTCTGTTACTCCATGATCGGCGAACTTTAATGCTCCCTTCCCAGCCCCCCTAAGAAACAATTTACTTTTTCATCTCATTTTCGGAGCGCTGGGCGATTTGGAGGAAGAGGAAAGGTTTGGCGAAGCTATCGCCGATAGCGGCGTTTGCCGTGATGTATAAACCCATCATTAAGCATATTTTTAATACTATCTTACATTTTTCAAGGTATGCATGCACCTGGCTCTTAATTTTTTTATATTAAGTAGTCTTATGTTTTAAAGTAAGCCTTTGCTAATTTTTTCCATTTACTTTATTAAGGCTCAAAACTGCATTGTGGTATAGTGGGCGACACTCAATATGACGGCAGTTAATGTTATTATTCGGATACAGTTATTGAATTGTTGAAGTTTTGCCCTTTTTCATAGAAAATAAGGAAAATGCATCGCTTATTAGGTTCACCAGTTCGGTTAATGTTATCAAAATATTAAAAGGTGTGCTTTTTAACTGAAATAATGCCCCCAAATTAAACATAAAACCGATGAAAAAGAACAAAATAGGGTATAGAAAATCTCAAATAAACAGAAACATGTCGCCAAGTAAATTGCCAAATGTTTCGATTTTGATTTCAGGGGACATTTAAATTTTAGAACCACGTTTCAGGAAATATAACTAAGAACTCTTTTAAACATGCCAACCTTTTAATAAATTATGAAATAAAGGAAGTTAAGTAAATAAAACGTCTCCCTAACAAACCCGTATTGCGAAGAATTTAACTTTTGGTTGGATATTTATGAAAAACACAAATTGCAGCATCAGTGATAAAAGAAGGTAACTGTCTGCTGCTTTCTCAAATAAACTTCCTGAATTATAAAACTTACAAATTGTTCATAAATGAACTTTTGTGTAATGATTACAGATAATCAGCTATCAATGAGTTTTTTCCTGATTAAAGTAATGTGAAAGTAAATATTAATTTGTCTCTATTCAATTGAAGTCGATTGATAGTTTGACGGATATTTTTCTCATCATTAAATGTTTCCTTCGGTTAATGTCACTAAAACATGAAAAAATTGCTTCTATTGTATTAGGCTGCGCCTACTGTATAATGATAAAACCAATTTAGCTTACTTAAGCATTATTTGTGCAGTAGAAGAAATGCTTTAAATGATTGAATTGGCTTCTGTTTACAAGAATGAAAGTTTTATATTTATATTCACTAATGAACTGCAATAGTTTCCATTTTTTAAAACTAATTTTCCTTTTCGTTGCTCTTTACAGGCAGTGCAAAAATTCCCAAGCAAAATTCTTTCCGTTCGGGATAGTTATACATTTCATTACTGAAGAAGATCACGAACTGAAATGATTTGAGGAGGTGGGAAAGAAAACGATTGCTGATGTGATGCTGCTCTGTTTCTACCATTTGCAAATAAAAACAAACTGAAAGGTTTCAGATTTTAAATTACATCCAAAGGGGCGTCTTTTTTAACATTTTGTGCGTTAGCTTTATTTTTTAAATAGCATGTTCTTCGCACTTAAACCATAAAATTCAATTAAAGAACAATATCACAAAATAATTTTAAACTGAGCATATCTTTAGAATTTCCTATCCACAGTCTCGCGCGCTGGAGATAAAAATTTTTTTTTCTGTACAACGTTGCCATTGCTCGCTTTGAAATCCTTGAGTTTGCTAATCGAAAATTCGTTAAAGTTTTACAAAATATAAAATCGATAATAAAACAAATTTCAAATTTGGGCTTCCAGATGTCCATATTCGGGTGGAAACGTTCAGTATTCAAAATTGGATGGCTCTAGGTACCGTTGTTTTATCCCAGTGCGAGAAACATACATCCATGTATGCAGATTATTCATTATTTAATTTCCTTAAATATAATACAGGGCGATAATATTCGGTGGCAACAATTTGAAAAATGAAAGAACGCTTTTAGTGAATCGACGCAAAATGCCGAAACGAAATTAATAGTCCTTCTAGGCAAATTGCCCCTTTGGACTAAAAATATTTTGCGGTAGTAAACATTAGAATGAAATATGAATTCCTTTTACTTGGCCGAGGAAGTTTTCAAGGAAGCTTCACTGAAGAAGGTTGATTGCATACAGGAATTAAAGGAAAATTCGTTAAAATGCGTGCATACGTATTAAAAGCAGATTTTAACTGCGTAATACTGGGAAAGAACGGAATACACGCTTTGCTTAAAATTAACTGAAATTTAAAGCTTAAAAATTTACTGAAACTTTAAACTGCTTTTTGGTAAACATAAGCTTTAGGAACGAGGCCATTTACGGCCACTTTGGCGATGCTTATTCCTTCTCTAGCCCTGAATCATCCCGCCAATACTTTTTTTTTTTCCTGTGGGTAGGAGAGGAAACGTCCGATTTTTGAGACCCCACTTTTTCCTACAATCACGGAAAGTAATCCCACGGGTCGAGTTGAGTCGCTAAAGCGAGTGTCAGCGTATTTAGTCATGGCTAACAACCCTCCGAAAAGAAGATCGGCGGGTGAGGGAAGCAGTCCTTGGAGATGCCTGTGATGACCATTCGGGGATGACCGCTAGTCCGCAGTGGAGTTTCGTTTGCGCCTGCTGAGCTGAAAATACGTTTTCTGACTAAGGATTAAATGAAAGATTCTTAATTGTAAACGTGAAGTTTATTTCTATATTCGGAGACTGCTGCAGCGCCAACTGTTGATCTGTCTGGAATGGAATAACATTTTTTTTTTTTTGTAATACGAGGGGGGGCTTATTGCATCACCGATTTTTCACATCATGCGGGATTCTATAAAATCTTAAAACCTGAATCTCATAATATCTTACATAGAATGGGATTATTATCTCTCAATAAACATGCTTTTAAGAGCGCATTCAACAAAATGTAAGATATTTATCTTT
Organism: Stegodyphus mimosarum; assembly: GCA_000611955.2. NCBI lineage: Eukaryota > Metazoa > Arthropoda > Arachnida > Araneae > Eresidae > Stegodyphus > Stegodyphus mimosarum. The sequence goes on along the minus strand of KK117623.1, from coordinate 846,071 downwards.
CAATTCTAATCAACAAACTCGGTTAACTGAAAGCAATGTATTTACACCACCAAAAGTAAAATACTTGCATTTTCCATGCGCCAGCATGTTACCATTTAGTAAAGCGGTTACCATATATTTAAATTCCAAAATTAGTCTGGAAGGTTATTGAGTAACAAACTAGCAATGCTTAATAAGTGTTGAAAGATAAATAACGAGGTTTCATTGGATACAAAATAAAGGTTTGTTTAAATATCATAGAAAAAGATACAATTCGATATAAAAGGTTTGCCGTGATAAAACTGTTGACAGCAGTTGTAGCTACTAATCTTATTTGCAACATACTACGCAGTTCACATAATTGCTCTGTATCTAGACATTCTTTAAAACACTCTACTAAACTCTACTACTCTACAAAACAAGACTAATTGCATTCTAACTTATACACTCATAGCTCAATGAATCCAGCCCCTAGTATTGCCTAGTATCACGGACCTGGAGGAAACTTATACATGCTTTACATACGTCTTTAAGACAGGAAATCATACTAGTAATATAGAAAATACTAAGTGTGCGATACTACAACAATAATAATCCAAAACGACAAAAAATTTGTGTTATCAGGAATGAGTCTAAGAAGCAGATTGGTAAACTTCGAGCTTAGCGAGAGCATAAAAATCTTAAGAAACTGTTAGGTGCGACGTTAAAATCTGAAAAACTTTCAATTTTCTTTGTTTCTTTTATTTTCTCTCCCTTTTTATTTTCTTTCTTTTTCTTTACACTTTTCTGTTTCTTTTATATATACATAGATATAAAGTTATATTCTATGGCAGTATCTTTTTAGCAGAAAGCGTACGTATGACAAGTTATACAAGTTATACTTTATAACAACGCTTTTAGCATTTGAAGCTTTCAGAACATGTCATTATTAAGGATATGAATTATTTATTCTCTTCTCTCGCTTCATTTGATAACTCTATTTCAGCAATTATTGCTCAAAAAAATAACTCTCATAGAATTAAACTTATCACTGACTTTAAAAAAAGGTCTTCTTGGTTAAGCCCTCGGATTAGTATACGAACACCATGTTTGGAAGTTAAATTTCCGTAAAATATTCGAAATATTTCACGGTCCGAAAAAAATCCCTCTTCCCTATTCAAATGCAATGGCTTCATTTTCCGAGCTTTTGCAATTGACATGAGGAGTCAAGCGCGGCTTGTCAGCTTAACCAGTGACGTCTTCTCGTGTTCTGTCGAGAGCATGGAGGCTAAATTGTGGGAGACAAAAGACTTTGCGTGACGTCTTAACGGAGCACACCTGTGTTCACATGAGACAGCTGTAGGCGCGAATCGTTTCTCGCCAGCTCATGCTGCAGATCGCTCATGGATAAAATCTCTCAGACGGGAGTTATGAGACAAACGCGTGAGCTCGACTATTAACAAAGCATTGAACTGTTTGGCTTTTAACCGCTCTGCGAGTTACTCATTTGAGCGTTGAATATCCATGATGATATAGGCTTCAAGTATGTCAATTAAATAATCTTCCTTTATTAGAAGAACACTACTGAACACAAATTCGCAAATTGGAAAATTTCTTTATAAAAGGTTTGGGGCGTCATAAAATGGATTTTTTTAAAATCATAATTATTATCTTTTATTTTCGATTACCCTTTTGGATACTCTTATTATGTGTTTCCTGGTCATTAAAAATAAAATACAGGATAACTATTTGTAAGATTTTATGTTAGATAAGAAGTTATTATGAATCTAACCTTTACTATAATTTCTTATTTCCGTAGTTCTCACCAGAAAGCAAATTAGTTGTTTAATTAAGCTGAGGGCTTGAAGGTTTAGAATTAGAGTTTCTTGCAGCCTCGTCTCGCTGTTACTTACTATCGCCAGCTCTGCCTAAGTTTATCTCCTGCTTCAGCATTTTGCTTGCTGATTTTTAAAATACGTTTCGGTCATTATCTTGAATCAGCTTAAATAGTCTGTTTCATGTGTAGTCTCCAACTACGTTACCAACATTTGTATTTATCTTATGTTAATTTGAATTATCCTATGTTAATTTAAACACTCGCAAGCAGTTGAGGTTTTCTGTCACAGAAGCAGTGCCTTTCTGCTCATTCATGAGTTAAATAAAAAAAGTTTTAAACCTTTTTAAGAATTAGTCATTGCTTTAGACTAAAGCGATAACTCACTTCCAGTCTAGTAGAGCCTACAGGACATGAGCACATGTTTCTAGATACAGCAGGACTTAACAGATTACTTGTCGATTATTAATTCACTTCAGTTGACGATGACAGGGGACACCTGGTGTTTACCATTGGGTAAAAGGTATTGTCCAACGTTAATCATTCTCTAGATTTATTTTAATCTATACATATAAAGAAGAAAGTCTGTGTGTGTGTTTGTTCGCTAATAACTCAGTCACTACTACAGCTATCGTCACCAAACTTTCTACAATTCTTTTCTGGGTTCTGAAAAAGCTCGACGTCCACTTCTTTTAAAAAAAAGTAGCTAAAATCAGAGATATTCATTAAAACTCGGAAAAACGATCATTTTCGCCCTCATTCTTCCGAGTGGCAACAGTCTCGCAAGCTGGAGATGAAAATCTGCTTTATTTCGAAAGTTGTTGCCACTGCTTGCTTTCAAATAGTAGAGTTTGTTAATAAAAATAAGTTTGTAATTAATAATTGTAAGTTTTACGATGAAATAAAAATAACATTGCCAAACATTAAATATATTATTCCCGATTCCAAAAATTCGTTCTCCATTTCGACTGTTCCCATCTTTGTACGACTTTAATCAGCTGAAATATTAATTAAAAACTCTGAAAGCGATAATCGCACTCATTTTTCCGAGTGGCCATAGTGTCGTACGTTGGAGATACAAATATTTTATTTCGAAAAAGTGTTGCTATTTTCTCACTTTCAAATTGTAGAGTTTGCTAATCAAAAATTTTTTTTAAGTTTTACAAAATCTGTATATATAAAGAAGAACGTCTGTTTGTGTGTTTATTTGTTCGTTCGCTTTATTGATTTCTGATCGATTATGATAAATCTTTTGCCACATTTAATCGACTAAAATTCAATATCGGTGAAATATTGGATGGAACTTGAGCTTTCACGACCAATTTATTAGAAAGACGAAAATCATTAAAAACTGCGTGCTATTGTTGCTGATATAGCGAGAGAGAATAAGCTTATTTTTCTATCGAAATGTTTTATATGGGTTCCATATCGCATCATAATGAAAAATGTATGACTATGAATAGTAATTTTTGCATCGTTATTAGAAAAGGATTAAAGAGGTATCGTTCTCTCTGTTGTTAGATGCATTACTCTCACTTGTAATTTAACTGTCATCGCGTACCTCCGCTAGTTTAAAATAATGATAACCATATTAATTACATTTTTCATATTACGATACGTAGTTTAAAAGTGAAAGTTTTAAAACATATTTACTTCAAAGTGGAATGAAAATCTAAAAATGAGATGCAGTTGCATTAAGAATAAAGTTCATGAAATGCACAGTTCATGGAGTCCATAAAGTCTGATCAAAGGTTCATGAAATGGATCATAAAACTATTCAATAACGTCTTAACTATGCGTTTACACCTTATGCTCATAAAATAAAGTTACTGTTTGGAATTTTATAAATAAAATAATCTCATTATAAAGAAGAAGTAAAAATACTACTGTTATATTCATATTTTTAAGCGCAATGGTGAATAACTTTTTCCCACTGCAGCACGTAGATTCATAATTTTACAAATTTTAAAGGCAAAATAACTATACTTATTCAGGAATCTTTTAAAGAAATGATACTAGCCCCAGGAATATAAGTGTGGTTTCATTTCGTTAAGGGGCATTCCATTGCATTGTATTTCCTTCCTCTTTTCTGCATGCCTTCGTGGTATCACTGAAAGCACCCTCGATGCGTATTCGGAAAGTTCGAATCCTGGCGAAGACACTGCTTATTTCTTCATATTTCTGATATCGAAAGAATCTAATTATTTTAAAGTGGCGTCCCAACTAAAAAAAAAAGTAGTGGAAGATAATTCTTCACCGCTAGGATTTGATGATCGGGTTCCCTCATCCCCAGTCGCCTTTTAAAAGGGTGAATATACAAGGTATTTTTTTTCTCCTTCCCACAGTTGAATACAAGCTATTAATACTTGAGGAAATTTAAAAGTTGTTGTTTTTATATATCAAGATATTTGAGTGAAACTATTCGTGGCACATTGTGGCTATCTACATAAATCTGAAGTGTGAGAATGCTGAATTTTTGGAGGCAAAGGGTACGGGGAGAATAAAAAATTTTTAAAAGCTTTTTAAATTTTTGGTCAACATATCAACAACAATGTGCTACAAAATTCGCGCTTTGAAATATTTTCTTGACTGGTTAACTGATTGTGGCAAAATCAGCCTGGTACGAACTACCAGTGCTCATCAGACTTATTTAGTCACTAAAAATATTGTTTCTTGAACTAAAATTTAAATATTTGATTTTAAAATTATTTTAAACCGACGCATGATTTAAAAAAATTATGTTTAAGTAAATTTAGAAAATTATTTTCTTTTCCATTGGCTTAATAACTTTTAATGAAAATAACGTTTACCGTCTTAATTTCAAATATATACTAGGGAGCACTTTTTTTTGGTTACTGATATCAGGTTTAATCGATGAAACTTAAAAGGGGGTCTGTGAGGATCAAGGGGTTGACCGAAGATCGATAGCTAAACATGCATCAGCAAATCAATATCCCGTTGGTTACAAAAAATTTATTAATAAAATCGGTAATTAATTGTTTATTGATATAAAGTTTTATTATACAAATTAGCCAAGTTCTTATTCCAAACACAAGAGCGAGTTAAGTTTTGGAATTTAGAAGTTATCGGATAGAAGTATCCAAAATTGGAGCTGTTATAGAGCCAACAAACATTATTGAAGTTTTCCTCTTCTTACCTATTGGAAGAAGCCCTTAGTCAAGTTAGTAACTTACTATGGGAAGGGGGAAAGAACAAAAAAAAAAATAAAAAAAAAAAAAGGAAGAAAAGAAAGAAAGAAACAGCTTGAATAATTTCTAAACGAGGGGATTTAAGAATTAAGCAATTTTATGACTATTAAAAAACGAAAAATCGGCATCAGTATATGAAGCGCAGTGTCATCACATTGAATAAAATCGAAATTTTGGGCAATTAGATTCTGCAAGTTTGTGTCTGGAAAACTTGCTTATATTTTTAAAATTAATAATAATAATAATATGAAAAATGATCAAATTTTAGTCTTATAAACCATTTTTTTTCAAAACTTTCGTTCATATTCTTAGTCTAATTGTTATCTAAGTTATTTATACGCGTTACCATCCAGACGGTATAGTGGTTAGGGAGCCAACTGTAGTACCAAAGGGCCGGAGTTCGAATCCCGGAGAATTCATGGTTGTAACTATCCGTTCCTTCATAGGAGGCAAAGTTAGCCTACTTATTAGGTGCCTTCATAATAAAGTGACCGCCACTTCTGGCCTCAGTAGTAGCCAAGTCGAAGTCGGCTGAGAGCCCGCCATTGGGGAGAAAAAAGTTATTTATGCGCAATTGTTTGTATTGTAATTATGTTATATATCGCATATTTAGAGAAAGGGAGGTCTATGACGAAAATCATTCTTTTAAAAGGGGTAGGTGTAATAAAAGGGTTGGGAATTCCTAGTTTCTGCAACTGAAGTAGGAACTTGTTACTATGTTCTTCCAAGGGTGTTCTTCCAACACAGACACCTGGAGTGTTGTGCCATAATTAAAGAAACCAAGCTATATAACCATCTAACACATAGAAACAATATTTTGCGGGCTTGCATTAACTATTACATGCATTTCTTTTTCTTTTTTCTGTTTCTTTCTTTTCTTTTCTTTTTTTTTAACTTTTTTTTTTTTTTGCGCGCGCTTCTTAAAAAATTTAGGGCTAAAAGAATTAAAAATTAAGTTTAAAAAGAAAAAAAGGACATACAGGAATAATATTTACGATACTGATTCAACAACGAAATCCAAATTGAGATGGAAAGAGCAGCACCAGTTGACATAAATGGACTGACCCTATAGCCTGAGAGGCCACCGACAATATACTCTCCCACTTGATGGTGAGAGTAAGTTCTTTGGCGAAAGAGACAAATGCATACACGCCTTGGCATACCAAACTTTCTTTGAAGGGTCAGGGCGGGAGCCTTTTCTTTCAACCGCCAAGGTGAAGAGGTTTCATCCTAGGGCTGGACCGTAAGGTCTGTTTGCCTGTAACCGCAATGAGACTCACGCCTGTCGCTCAGGAGGTGGTGGTTTACTCACTAACATGAAGAGCTAGCTGTGTTTTCGTATGCTTTTTGATTTTGCCTCCGAAGTTTAGGGTGTCGCTCGGGAGATGTAGGGCGAGGTGTCGGTTTGAAGTTCAAGGTGAAGGAACCTTTGTGTGACCAAGGGTGTGGAGAAAATTTTAGTTTAAGGAGGAAGATAAAAAAAAATTGCAGAGATACAGCATTTTTCTTACATTTCTTATTTCAATTACCGTACTTATCACGCATTCCCCCCCCCTCTGTTTTTTACTCATTTTGTCGAGCGTGAAAAATTATCTGAGTAATTTAATTTACGAAGGACGCTGTTACAGTAAGAACATAATAAAGGAAAAATAGTTTATGGATAAACGACCGATAATTATTGCAATATTGTTTATCTAAAAGAAATCTACATTCCAATATCAATTTACCAAATCTTCTCATACCTACATCCACATCCTGAAGAAATTTTCATATCTACATTCTGAATCTCACCCTCTTTTATTGTTCTCCACTGCTGGATAACTGCTGTCTTTGGCGTCTGATATATGTCTTTGTCGTCTCACATAGTTTAAACGTTGCCATCATCACCGTTGTCCTAATCTTTGTCAAAGTTCAATCTCTCTTCCCTCGTTTTCTTCGAGAAATGTTTTTCCAGTACCATTAAAGGCATCAGGCAGATATACCTGGTTTCTTGAGGTTCTTCACTGTAACTCTTTTATCAATCGGGATACCTTTGCACCCAAAAATCTAAGAGCAAATGAATTAGTGAGGCGTATACAACCAGTGCGTGGACTAACTTGTTTTAAAATTTGTGGCAGCTCGTTTTCTGAACGCCTTGAGTATCTTCAGAACCATCATGAGCATCAGATATCTGCGTTTCTTTGAAGTTCTTCTCTGTACTTGCAGCTTCACTAGTCAGAACCCACGCAACCAACACTTACGAGCAAATCAGTTAGAAAGTAGGATGTGGACGTAGTATCACTATGTAGACTAATTCATTTTAAAAGTTAGGGAAATTCGTTTCTCGAACTCCTTGAGGAAGGAGAAAATTGCGTGAATACTTAAAAAAATTTTCAAAACTTTTTGCTAAAAAGATAGAGTCGGAAATACACTAGCAAATGCGGTATTAGCACGAGTAAATACGACAAAACACACCAGTGTTATCTGCCTGACGGGAGGAATGGTTTCGTGAAGGACTTTTAAGGGAAACGAGTCACATCTACGCCACGCATGCAAGAAATCCACAAAAATGCCTTGTAGCCATCCCGTTCATCGGGTTTCGAACCCTGATCGAGCCATCAGAGTTCAGCGACTTTAACACCCGGCCGCTGGTGGGCCATGCAGCTCAGAAAGAATGTATTGAACAGTGAAAAAATTCAGCTTTATTTAATGCTTCTTTAAGTGTACTAGTTTTTCTAATTGCTCATCTAAAAAAGTAAGTTAAAAAACAATGCAAAAAATACATATCTCTTACAACATCGATGACAAAAATGATAACACAGTTATAGATAAAGTAAAAAAAAATCCTTAACTTGAAAACATTTATTCTATTTTGTACTGCCGTTTTTAATTTTACCTATTTAAACAATACTTTTGTTTACATAAATATATCGAGTTATATAATTTTTAAACGAGTTAATAAATATTACTGACTTACTACTTATTTCTGGAAAAATTAATCCTTTTCACAATGTTCATAATCATTTAAAAGTGAGCTATTTTACAACAAACAGACGCTATTAAAAATTTCGAAGTAAATATCTTACAAGCATTTATTCGTTTCCTGTATTTTATATCATAGGAAACAGAAAAAATATTGCTGCTTCAGGGAAATTTTTGTTTCAAGCCTTGCATGCAAATGAAATAAATACGTACAGCTGCGATTTCAATAATTAAGTCTTTCCTTTATTAAATAAGAGCTCGTATCTCCATTTGGAGTGCGTTCACTATGAAATATCATTGCAGCAGTTTTTTTTTCTATCATTTGGATCTGTCATTTTGAATAACACATTCTAAATATAGTTTTACTATCTATGTCTTTAATTTCTGTAAAGGAAAGAGGACTAATTTTTGAATTAGTACATCTGTCGTAACTTCTCAGCTTAAAATAGTTTTAAGTGTTAAACTAAAATCTGCATGTCCAGATCAGATAACGATTCCTTTTTATTCTTATGACTTTTATATTTTTAGCTTAAAGGGCATTAGCACAGAAGAACTATTAATTTCGTTCTGGCATTTTGTGCTGGTTCACTATAAATGTCGGTTCACTTTTCAAATTGTTGTCACCAAATATTACAGCCCTGTATTATATTTAACGAAATTAAGTAGTGAAGAATCTGCATAAATGTATGTATGTTTCTCGCATTGTGATAAAACAACAATACCTGCTGTTGAATTTAATTTTATGTTATAAGTGCGAAGAACATGATATTTATTAAATAAAGGTAATATACAAAACGACAAAACGTTGAAAAAACGCTTCTTTGGACGTAATATAAAATCTGAAAGCTTTCAGAGTTTTATTTTTTTAATATTTTTTTAACTGGTGGAAATTTTAATAATATATTATTCAAGATGTTATAATACAATCTGAAGTTTTCAGATTCCAGTTTTAATACTTCTTTTCCCATGGAGAAAAGTCTATTATTATTTTATTTTGCTTTAATTTAACACGTTACTATATTCTTGCGAAACTGTTCCTCTATATATTTATTTTATTTGATATGTCATTTCTAAACTATTCTTACCATTTTTGTAATTAATTAAAAAGTAAATGTTGTGATATAATGCCAATAGCAGATTTTGAAGTATTAAATTATAAACCAAATAAATATAATAAGCTTCTTAGAGAATATAAACGGAAAATCTAATTAATTTCAATTATTTTTCACATTAAAAAAATCTATTTTCCTAGAGTTAAACGGTTTTCCATTTTATTGAATTAGAAACTGTTGTTTTCTTTCTCGGAATTATGGATTCGGATGTTTATAACAGTTAAAAAGAAAATTATTTTCAAATATTAAGACTGACTCCAAAAAGCATCACCGATATTCCTATGTCATGATTAGAACCGTAAACGCTATCAAGAGAAGCACTTATTTCAAGCCAGCAATCAAAAATTACGATTCTTCAACTCCGTTTGCTACTTCACTGTCTGTTTGCTCTTTAATTTTTTCAACTTACCTACGATGCCCCTTTTCTAACTCTCTTCTTCTAGCCAGAGGCTAAAGTATCTCATTTTAACAAGTGTCCTGCGTCTTGGGAATCGTGGTAGCTGAAGCGTGCCAGGTTAATAAACGTAATTTCCTACAAAATATAGCCATTCTACCCACAATTTTGGAGATACGTACTATTCTCGGAGAATTTGAGAACAACTGATATGTGTATGCTTGGAAGATGCAAATCCATAAAATGAGAATCGGCGTTTGAAAAAATGTATGAGCTTCGTATCTTAAGTGTTTAGAATACTCTTTTTTACTTTCTTTATTAATACCGTTCTTTAAGTCAGCGATTCCAGGTTTAAGTGAAGGTAAATTTGAGTAACTCTAAACATCGCTTAAGGTATAGAAATAAGTAGCTAAAATGATTGGACAAGCTAATAGTAGAAACAATCTTCTCAACAGAACTTTTTCCCGTTATTTGGACTGTTGAATTAGAGGTTTAATACAGTAGTTTAGTTAATATTTGTGTGACAGTGGTTTAGGTTTCCCTGTATCTGCTAGATCACATAGCTTTGATTGCTTCGGAACCTAATTTATTAGCCAAACCATTACTAAAACATAATTTGTATTTGGCCCCAACTGTTTCCTGCTGGATGGTGGGGTATTGCAGCATGAAACTACAATTCCTACGTTAAATCACAGTATAAAACTTTTCTAGTTAAATAGGTAAATGCATTAGAGTAAATACATGACTGTATCTCAGCAAATAAATGCGAAAATTTATGCAAATAATTCCAATTTAAAATTTAAGAGAAAGACTTTTCTGTTCTCAGAAATAAAGTTAACTTTGATGAAATTCGATCTCCTACTGAATTAATTTTCCGAAGTCAATGTACTCATTAATTTCTATAATAAGGTATTTTTAGAAAGTACTTTAAGTACTTTGTAGGTTTTCTGGTTATCTAAAATGAATTCTCGGAAATTAATAATAAATTTCTACTACTAATGAAACAGAAATAGAAGCAATCATATTGCTAGAAATAGGATTGAAAACGGTTAATTTAAAAAAAAAACATCAGTCAGACTGATCATTTTACAGATGCTAAAAATAAATTTAATTAGAAAAATTTAGAACAATTCTGAACTTATTTTGAGCTAAAAGAATTATCGATTTATGAATTAATAATCATCTAATTATTTGTTTGACAAATGAAAATGATCGTGCTGCAAAATTTAACTTTGGAATGGAAAAACACGTGACAGCATATACTAAGCACATGAATGTTTCTTTACATACAGATAAACTCTAATCTGAAAAACAAAACACAGATCTCCTTTTTTCAGGAGCCAAATATTTTTTGCTCTTGAAGAAGATGGACCTGTGTCTTATCGTCCTCGAAACCAATACAATTTATTCAAAATCTACGCCAAACTGAGGTCCATTTTTTTTTTGCTTAAATTTTAAATTTCACTTTAGCGCGTTTTCTTCCAATTTGATTAACTGGTTGATACTTAGCATAAATTTTCTTCACCTTAAAAGTGTTAAAGCTTATCATGAAAGTAATTTTAGAAATAAACATTTTAACTGATTTTTTTAAAGGATATTTTGATGTTAATTTTATATTCTTTGGCTTTCTAACACTTCTAAAATATTTTAATTCTAAATTGCTGTTTAGTTAAAATATAATATAACATATGAAATGTATAAAATGCTTGAATTTCGGAGGTTAAATCTTTACATGTTTCCCACGACATCTTTCTTTGCATGAATGAAGAAAATTTTACCCATCTCATAGAAAACAATTTCGAATTCAATTCAGATTTCCATGTTTATGTACGTGTTTACATCTAGCAGGCATTTATGAAAGCTACAAATCAAATTTCTCAAGCATCACAACTAAGGACTTGTTGCACTTGCGAAAAGTTTTCTCTTCAACAAACTGCCCTTGTTTTCTCGGTTTTTATAAGACCAAGGCAGTGAGTCGTACAGTCACGTTCTAAGAGCTTCTGTTCTTCTCCGAGAGATGGCTCTGTGATACCAGAGAGCTTCAGAGCTTAGAAAAGCTTCGCTGAACTCATCCATCAGACTGACAATTAAAATTTCTTTTCTGCGCTGTCATCACTCTTAAAAATATTCTTAAACTGGAGCATAGTACTTAGCAGTATTCGCTTTACGTCATTGTTAATTATATTATTCCTATTAACTATGTTTATTTAGACGAAAATGGACATATTCAGGAAGGTAAGGACACAGATAAATTCGAGGATCAGATTGTTTGCTTATATTTGGTAGTATTTAATACAAATCAATTCTTAACATCTGATGAAGCGTAACAATAAAGAAGACTAACACTGATAAAAACAGTTTAACAAGTTTTGATCAGAAATATAGTATTAAGTTTTTTCTTTTTATTTATTTCTTTTTATTTTATGGTATGATTTTTTTTTTCCTCGATCAGGTCCATAAACCAGAAAATTCAGCTCAATAAGTCTGTGCTTTACTAACTAAATATAATTCTGTTGTGAAAATTACTTCATAATGGATAATATATGCAACAAGTAATTTAATACAATTTTAATTTTTGCCAAATCAGGACTGGCGCTAGGCTTTTCGCCTCCCGGTGCAATCTTTTTTATTCCTAGATTCTGCCGCCAAAGCCTCTTTAAATACTCTAAAATTCTGTGCCCGGAAAAGCAGTCCCGGTTGCACCGGTTCTGGCGCCGGCCATGTATCACATAATATAATATGTTAAAAATTATATTAAAGCTCAAGGCGTTTAAAAATTTAATGCTTTACCCAATTATGAAATTTTATTTTATTTTTAAATATTATTGCTCAGCATTTTACTTCTGGAGAATTAGGCGTTCTAAACGCATGAATGATTTCGAGAACCTTAGAAATATCTATTTTGCTCAGTCAGTTCTTTTGAGATCAAACTCGTGTTTAAATTAAATGATAATAATTATAAATAAATAAGTAAATAAATAAATAAAAAGAGAGAAAGAGTTAAAAATGTCAAAGAACTTTAGACCAGGGGTTCTCAAACAGGATGGGAATTTCATAATTTCGGGGGAAGGTAAATGCGATCAGCCCTTTTTTTATCTGTTAAGTTTCAGTTTTAGTTTATGAATATATGTAAAAAAAATCTTTTAATACCCTTTAATAACATGTTGATTTGCTATTATCCTCTGGTAATAACCAGCATTTTCTGTACTTTTTGTTGTTTAGTTTATAAAACACGTTAAAAAATTCTGAAATTAAATAAATGTATATGTGCATTTTTCAAGTTTTAGTAAAGACGAGAGGCATGACTTTCTCGCTAAGATGAAAGGGGCTCTTGGGGAGAAAAAGCTGAAAATCACTGCTTCAAACATTTCATTTTACATAAGAATCACTTAAAGAATGGAACTCAATTAAGTAATTTTAATTATAATTTTATTCTCAGGTAACTTTAAAATTTCCTATCTTACGGAATGCCTGTTCTCAAGCCACATGTATGACCCCAGGTGCGAAATTTGTAGTGTAACATAAATCTTACCAGTGTAAATCTAATCAGACATTGATATTTCTAATATTAAATGCGTTTCTTGTGGTTTCTACCCCATTCTCGTAGTATTTACCCCCATTTATTAGTAATTTTTTAAATATGTAGTACTTTAATGTTCTGTCATTGTTGCTTTGAACCTTCTATGCATTTTTGCGCCTTATTCCTTTCTAGTGTTTTCGTTACGATGTCTGATTGAGATTTATACTGCCTTACACGTTGCGTTATGCGTGCATTTTCTCAGTCTGACCTGCTTAGTTTCAATATTTTTCTTGCCAGTTTAATAGTTTTTTTTTATTTTTTGGGAAGATTTTTAGCTTTGCAGATGTTAATGATTTTTTTTACTTTGCAATATTATTCACATGGCTGATAAATTCGTCAGTGATCTATTCCGAAGTACCTACTTTCACGATGGCTGTAGATCCTAGCGACCATGTACTCTAATATTGAATCACTGTAGGAACATGTCTGGTTTGTACAGCAACAAAGATGTTAAACAAGTAACAAAACGGAAAAAAAATCGGTTTTGAAGAGAGCAAAGAAAATTAATGTAAGATCGTCTGCTACGTTGCAAATTAACTGTGAAACTTGCTCTTTTCTTTTATATATAAATTCATTTAGGAAATTATTACATATGATTATATTACACTCTTCGTGAGGTATATATGCAACGATAGTGATAAAAATTTATTAACATGATGCATAAATTTAATGAGTTTATAACCTAAAAATGTTAGCCCTTAATGACTTATTTAAGTTCTTAGTGAACTTTCCGTGTTCCTGTTTTCTAGAACTCTTAGTGTTGAAACAAATAAAGGAACATTATTTTTATTGCAAATCCTACGATACAAACAAACTCCCAATTTCGACGATTTCCTCGAGTTTTCTCCCTAGACAAAGAGGAAATAAAATTCACAAAATGGTGTTTCGAAATAGAAATGTTTTGCTTAAGTTTTGTGCTATCTCGTTTTACTCGAAATCTCTCACTTCTTCTCTAAGAATCAATAGGCCCTTCGCTCCCATGTGGTCAAGTGGAGGGACTAAAGGTTACTTTTGAAAGCAAATTTTATTCCGATTTTTGAAGGTAAGTTTGGATTTTGGAACAATACAAGTGAAAATGCTATAGCTGATTTCAGCTAGTCAAAAAAATATTGCTTCTGGATAGTAAAATTTAAATTTTTACTGCATTCAGACGCATAGATTTATATTTTAAGCATGTGTTAAAGCAGCTTTCACCTTTGTGGAACGTTTTCTGATATAACTCCAATTCTTTGATAAAATTAAGTATTTGTTTTTGTCCCTCCAGTAATTAAAAATAACTGATGATCCTTCTGTGTAAATACTTTGTTGTACAGAAGGAGATAATATTTTTGCTTAACAATTTGTTTCTGCTGAAGATAAACGGTGCCCTCTTTTTATTTCGAAATGTTTTTGAGTTTTTGCATTCTGAAATTAAACAGGTACAAAATCTGAATTAAAACAATGTGTTAAATAATAACATGAACTTTGAAATTTTTATGTCTTAACTTATTGTTGCCAGGTATTGGGATGCTGCTACCTTCAAAAAGTATATTTTCTCAAGTTTATCCGATGCAATATGCTCTTTAAGAACAAGGCTTTGTATTGCCGATTTGCTTTGTGTTAGATTAAATAAAAATATATGCCAACCATGAATAAAAATGAAACAATTGATTGCGGACACTTCTGAAAGTTTCTGATTTATGCATCCATCTACCACGCTAAATTATTACAACGAGCTTCTTCCAGTTTCATTACATATATATATATTTCCTACGCACTTTTGTAATACAGTTATGAATTTCTACTACTATGGTCTAGTTACTAAGGCATTTTTCACCAAGCATCTGACCAACACAAGTGGTACTAAAATGAAAGCATGAAATATGCAACTGTAATAAATCGGTGTCAACTTATTAAATCAGTATAAATACTTGCAATAATTCTGCAGTTTTTCTTTTTAGGAACTAATAAGCAAGGTAAAATATGCTACTGGCTACGGACATTTTAATCATGTTTCCCGATGGTCGGAGATTTGCACCTTAATTCTTCAGTTTAGAATGGCCAAATCAGTTGCTTATTTAGATATCTTATCACCGAAAACGTTGCTTAAGGTGCACACGAAAGAAGAAAATTCGTCCCAGTTGTGGAGGAGAACACCCAGAAGGACATCTCGGAGGATATACTACTCTTGTCTCCGTATCACCAATCTCTCGAGAGGATTTTTCGGCTAGCCAGTATTTCACGTCCCATCTCCGGCAATCAGAAGCAAGCTCAAGGCCGGCTCCTCTACCATTTACCGACAAGACGGCAGACTTTTAATCATTTGTAGAATGATGTATAACATTGCTTTCAAGTCTTAGTAAATGTTAATTGCAGTTACAAAACGTTCTACGTCAAGGTATTTGGGAAGCGGAAAGGGAACTGGAAATAATATCGTATCGGCATAGCTAAAAAGAGGAGAAACTAGTATACGTAAAGACACAAACGCCATACTAAGATATGTATATTTCGTTAGTGAAAAGGAACTAAAATAAGTGATTGCTTGTTTAAAAAATATCTTTTAAAATCCTTGAAAACATAGTCCGTAATATATTCTATTTAACATCTAAAATACTGTTATTGTTTATTCAACAATTTCGAGGAAAGAAAAGTAGGAAAAAATATATTATTTGTGAAGAATTTGTGCCTTCGAATAGTGGATAGTATACCAGCGGATTTAATTATTAGCCAAGCAACCAAGCAGTTTGCAAAACCTAGCTGATTGGAGACATCGAATTCATTACCACACTTCTCAAATTTCGAAAGGATTAAAGCAGATTGAGTTTCTCTTAGCTATAAAGCAATTCTTTTTTCTCTGCCTTTGGAAACTATAGAGGTTCCTGTAAACTTTAAATTTCTTTCAATAGTAATTTTAATTTGAGAAATATTGCATTTTTTTACGCATAAAGGGAAAAAATGCAATATATTGTTTACCAATGAATGTTTCTAATAGCTTTTTGAAGAATTTAAAATGGAATTTTTGGCAATTCATTTGCGAGTAATGTAACTTCATTCAAAACAAGATCAGCTAATATTCAGAAATGACCAACTGTCTAACAACGCTTCGAGTTTTTAATCTCAGTAATTACATACCACGCCCTGAAACAGTAGACCCTTGAACATCCTCCCAGGCAAACAAGGGTAGATCGAGCGCCCCTTCGCGGGCCCCAGCTAACAAGATCTAAGCACACGCCCTGGAATTCTAGTGGCATCTCAAGGGCAACCTCACCCTGCAGGGATACTGACCGCCCATGAGGTGAATAAAAAAATCAACTTTTGCCCAACTGTGGTTTGTCCGGTGTCCTCCGTACCGAGTATTGGGTCTTCATGATTGCTGCGGTTATTTTTTATATTGCAATGGGGGTCTTCATTCTCCCCTATATCGTGTATCTCAAGTAGTTGCCCTGCCAGATCTAAGATCAAGGACATAGGGATTGTAATTGCGAAGTCCAGCTGTCTTCCCAAAACTAATTTTCTCCTCTATATTTTATAGACAGTTGCGGTTTTGGGTTTATTCTTGCTCTGGAAAGCTTACATTGCTATGAGAGAAAAAACGGAATATGCTTAATTAACTCGGTTAAACTCATCTCAGAAAATGACTTTTAGCAGCGAAATTCGATGGCATCAAATTTCAGAATGCGTGATTAAATGTAAACAAACAACATAGCTATCAGTAGTTTATCCATGGCTACTGTTATATTTTTAACGTTGAAAATTATTAAAGTTATTTTATAGTTTAATTGAAATTAATAATAAATGAAGAAAAAATAGAAGATAAATATTGTCAAATGTGTAATAGGGGAGATCAGCCATGGGAAATTCACGGCTTATGATTCTTACAGTAATTCCGAAAAACAGAATTTTGAAAATTCTGAACATATATTGCAGAACAAAATATTTCAGATCGGAAGTTTAACAGGTTGGAGACTTCGAATTCATTAAACACTCTGCAAATTCCGGAAGGGTTAAAGCAGATTGAGTTTCAGATTGGCGCTTTTGCTGAGACACCCTATAGGTATATATAATATCTCGGACTGATAATTCAAGAATTAATTGTAATATCCTTTATTCTTTTTCGGGGAATTCTTTCCCAACACTTCGCAGTGAGAAGTCATTCGGAGTGCTGAGAAACGAAAGAGCTGATATTACTCATGATATCAAGGTTTAATATAAAAATAACCAGAAGGAAGCGAAAGGAATTCTTTAGTACTTACGCTTTTTTAGTATTTATTGAGACACAGCATTTTCAGTTTTCAGTTACATTGAAATTACGAAATGCTCTGTAATGAGATAAGGCATTACAACTATTTTAAGCTACGAGTGAATAAGGTATTGTTGCATCTCCCCTTCTTTAATTAATTTTACCGTCCGAAGTTCGAGAGAAGAAAATTACGCAAGTAATTTAATTCCTAAAGAAGGCGGTTACAGTAAGAACATAACAGTAGCCATGGATAAACTACTGATAGCTATCATAATATTATTTCTTTAAAAAAAACCTACATTCTAACAAGAATACATAGTAATATTGACATTACAATATTTGATGGGTACTGAGCCGATATTTGATGGGAACTGAGTCGGACGATACTCAGTTATCTTGGAATCTACTCAGTTATCTTGTAAAGCCCCAGAAGAACCTCACATGAATAAGTCTTGACCTCTGTTACCAAGAGGAATATCAGAGGAATGAAGGAAAAGAAGAACGAACAAAAGACTCTAATTTCGGAAGATCGAACACGTCAGCAGTAGATAAGTTTACAGAGAGCCGGTAAAACCATATGTTTGGAAAGTTTCTTAGTTCTGAAAACATTTGCCAAGTCCGGGTAGCTTAATGAAGAACCTTCGCAAAATACGCTTCGAATGAAAATGAAAATGAAAACAAAATGGATGAAATGCTTAGACAAAGATACAAATAAAAATTGAATACATTGACTTAAAAATAATCAAAGGAATGCAATTTACCCATAAATTACTCTACAGAATAAAAAAAACCATGTATAATAGAAGAAGGGAAAAATTGTACAAATATTTAAAAAAAATTTATAGCCTAGCCCTAAAAAGCTAGGGGGAAAATTGCGCAAGAAAATACCACATTTTAAATCTACGAAGTTTTTATTAATAACAATATACTTTATTAAACTTTATGTCGGGTATTAATGGGTGAAAAATCTTGTTTCTGCAGACTTTTTTTTAGTTACTAACATACAGGATAAAATAGTTTTTGACGTATTACAGAAAATCAACAATGAGTGATTTCTGTTCTAATTTTCCCTAACATAATGAAATAATATATATATATAGATATACTAAGAAATTTTGGGATTTTACTGGTTTTGATTTTTTTTATGTCTTTGTGAATTAGGTTCTAAATTTCTTACTTTTTTTGTCTATAATTGATTATATATACATTGAGACACCAAGGTAATCTTACCTCGCAGGACGAAATTGCAGTCAGGTATTCCGTGCAGTAAAACAGAAGCAAATCTTTCTTATTGACAGATAGGCAAAACGCCAAATGAGTCCTTCAGTTGCGACGAAAATGCTTGCGATGACTGCTCTGTTTGTATGCAACAGCTTCAAAAGAATTAGAGATCGTTATCACGGTTCTGCTTGGTAAAAGTTTTTTTTAGCATTCCCAAGTTATGCAAGACTTTTCTGAAGAATACTTTACCTCGAGACAAAGCTATTGATTTAATTAATAGTTTTTGTTAATTCAATTGATGGCTTTAGCTGCTTTTTTCCTAATTTTTACGTCACCAAAATTAATGTTACAATAGAAGTTTTTTTAACTATTTTTATTGATGTCAATCACCTTAAAATCGTAGTTCATCTAAATTCATTACTTAGCACGTTTCAGCCTTAGCTTAGAGATCAAATTCAGGTTGTATTTTCCTATTAAACAGTTAGAATTCATTTTAACCTTTGTTGTTCTAATATTACAGATTTCAAGAACAAATTCCTCTTTTTTTTTTTTTTTACTTTTGCATTTTATTTTTAAAGCATTTTTATTTATTATTTTCTAATATTTTCATTGCTTTTGTTTTTATGTTTTTTTTTTCGATTCAATCCACTTTAACTAAAATCATCATTATTAGATTTTTAAGCTTTTTTGCTCCTTTATAATTTTGATGTTATAATGTTTTTTAAAAAAAACATTTAATCCGGCCTGTATAATGGTTCAGAAACAACATTAGTAGAAACAGACTGATAAATTTACTTTTTTGTTGCGCCAGCCTCCTGATGACAACGAACGAAAGACAAATTTTTATTTTTGGTTTTTTCGTGTTTTGCCTTCCCTTTTCCTTGCAGTTTGCCAATGTGCTTCTGGTTTTTGGTTTCTGCATATAGTTTATATTCCAAACTGAATGTAGAGTGAATTCTAAACGCATTGTGTATTTTAATTTACTGTGCATTATATACATATGTATGTATATAAATTGATAGTTTATATTTTTAATTTGCCTTTTACTTAGTGTATGGACCGAAGTAAAAATTTATTATCTCTCATTCGCAAAATGCATTTTTTCAGAAATGAGAAAGGGAAACAATTTTTCATACATTCATTCCTAAAATCATAAAATACTAAAACATTTTATGTAATAAATGTCTCAAACTTAAAGAGGATGTGATAATAACTTTCTCAGGAAAATGTTTCCAAACTTGATGTGATAAGAATATGCTAAATATCATGAACTTAAAGGGTAATTAAAAATATAATGTGCATTAACTCTGCTGAAGTATATAACTAGTTCTAAATTTTTTTTTTTAAAAAAAAGGTGTTTTTGCATCTTGAATATCTTCCTGATGAATTTCCCAGCTATTTTTGCTCTTTCACAAAAATATCTTCATTTGATATTTTTGCTCCTTGAAAAAGACACATAGTTAGAATATTTTTTCTCATTGAAAATGAGAGAGAATGCAGCACAGCTACTGAGGAAATGATCTATTTGCCTGAGAATTTCGTAATTCTAATCATTTAACTAAGTAACCCTTAAAACTTTATAATTTTCATGACCCTTGCAACCTTACAACTAACTTATATCTATGTAAATATAACTTAAGTAAATATAATCAAGTTTTTTTAGAAACTTTCAATGGAGGCATACAGACTTTTGTTATTTTCTATAATTAATAAATCAGTATTTACCTTATCCTATACCGAGTGCATTGAATGCCGCAGCTTTAACTTATTCGCAATCCTTTCAACGTAATATGGAGGTGTTTATTCATAGTTTCATATAGGCAGGGACATCGATAGCTGATAAGATTTTTCCATCGTTAATACTCAGTACGTTAATACTCGCATACATTTTTTTTCCAATTTTTTCCGATGTCAGACCGTGCGGATTTCTTGATAGCCGAATCTAAACAATCCTAGCTATTCTTTTATGATTTAGTGGATGGTGGAAGCAGAGTTGGATTAACTGTTAAGCAAAATAAGCATACGCTTATAGTATCAAAAAAGGGGATACTGCAAAATGGTGCTTGGGTAGTCAAAGAAAGGGGACACCTCAAAAATGTCCTATTGCGGATTTTACCATTGAATGTATGGTGCAGATAAACCAAGACCGATAGAGAAACAATGATGAAAGAACAACCATAAATGCATGTAGGGGAACCAAGTACTGAATATCTTTAAAAGTTTTGGTCCGTGATGCATGGTGGAAATAAGATATAACTTGGAGTACAAGAACTTCTTCGCGCTGTTTCTAAGCTATATTTGTTACTTTAATAACTGTTAACTACAGTAACATAAGTGATGTGAAGGAATGTGTATTTTTCAGATTTTTTTAATTTAATCTTTTTCTCAGCTGGTGGTATTATTAAAAACAATACATTTGCAAAACATGGCATGACTTCATTGTTGACCTAAATCTAAACTTTTTGACCTTTCGAAATATGTCTTTTTAAATGACCTAAGATCTTCTAAAATGCCATTTGACCAAATTGAGTGTGCATTATGAATTTTCAAAAAATAACACCTTAGCCATCGTGTTACAGGCAGCTTCTTGGCATGTACATTATAAGAATTCTAAAAAATGTAAGAGGATGGAGGAGAAGTAAGTCAACAACAACAAAACTTGAGCCTATTTGTCAGAAAATTGGCGATGGGGGAGGGCTGTTACACGAAACAAGTGCAAATGTTCTCTTAGAAGTTTAAAAATAGGTGAGCGGTAGCAGTGCTGATCTTTCTGGCTACTTGCCTCTTAAGGTCAAGGGAAAAACGAGGAGTGAAAAAGAAGCTGAAGGAGGATAGCCCGAGCCAAGGCTGCTCTTATCCATGCACATCATTTCCAGGAAAAAAAAGAAAAGGGAAGAATAAGAATTCTTTATTGCATGTAGGTAGCAATCCTAACACGTCTACAGTTCCATAAAAGTTCAGTTTACCCAAATTTGCTTAGCAATGAAAGAAGCATTTGTTGTGTAATAAGATAAGGTTTACCTTTTCATTTCCTTATACGAAATACAGGAAGTATTATAATTTCGAAAAATTTCGGGTATAATATTTCAAGGGAAACACTCGTTTTTACCGTTCCCGAATCTTTTTGAACGATTTTTTTCCGTGTCTTTCGCACGTACGCATAGAATAAAGAACACATTTTTCGAAAACAGATTGTAAAATGTATTTAAAATAAATTCAAGAAGGATTTTTGCCTGATGTCTGTAATAAAACAGAGGTAATTAAAGCAAAAGAAAAAAAATATTATCAATAGTATTGCAAAAGATTACTAGAAAACAATAAGAAAAAGCGAAGGAAGATAATAAAGTAAAGAGCTATAATGCAAAGAAAAGAAAGAAGGTGGAAAAATCATCGTACTTTCAAAGTAATTTGATTCAACTTTAAACAATGCTTTTATTATTTAATCAAAATAAACATCAAGATTAATTAAAACAAAATTCTCAAGTTGAAATAAATCAATGTTTCTTGTTCTTATTGATTCTATTAAATCAAATAAAACAGAAATAAATGACATGCATAGTTATAATCTTCTTATCCTTAATTAAACAACTATTACGAAGAATCTTAGGAATTATAAAGCTGAATAACTTTGAAGAGCATTTTTTTTACCTCTCACTCATTAGCTGTTTCATTTGAAATCACCTACTGATTGCTTATGCTTTTGTTTAAATGTGATCATTAAAATATAACTAATTCGCTACTAAAACTGATGTATAAAACAATGTGTTTTTTAAAGAATTTCCCAAAAGGAATTGATTTTTAATATTTATTAACTTTAAATGCGTTGAACGTTATGAATAATTACACTTGTTCATTACTTATTATTATTTATTAATTCAGCCTGTTTTGTGGTATCAACTGCTTAATGCTGGCAAAGTATAAATATTTTTTTTTTATAATTCCTCAAACAAGTTTAAATAAAAAGTTTTGTTTTCTTCCCTTAATATTTTATATGATCATGTGATTCAAAGTAAAATTTACCTTTCTTATTCTGTTCTTAAGCATAATTGAGAGTATTTAAGCGAAAGTTCCAAAATTTAAATGCTTTTTAATTAATCTTGTTTTAAGCTGCAGAACGCTTCATGAAATATTTATATAAATAGTAAAATAAACTCGCGGTACAAAAAGTAATTACATCAGAACTGTGCCCAGATATATAAACAAGTACTTGTTCTAAAATTCACGTTTTTAAGGACTAAAAAAAAACTTAAATAACCAAAATTAAAACCATCTGCGTTTCCAAATTAAAACCATCTGTGTTGAAAATCTTCCAATACTGCCTATTTCCCTCCCCCCTTTTTTTAATTAAAATTCCATGTGATTCATCGCGCATGCAAATATGACAGTATTCGATACATTTGAATTCAGGCATATCACACAAAACTAGCAGACGTTACAGTACTTTGATATCAAAGCACAAACCATTTTATTAAGCGACCTGGATGCAACGTCGTTAAACATTCGCATTCGAATCCCCAACGGAATCTGTTACAACGCGATTTTAATTTGAAGCAGTCTCATGTTGGTTACTATTGATTCAATGTTCCTTCGTCTGAGCTCCCGTTTCGCTGAACATCTTGAATAGGGACCATATAAATATTAAACCAGAAAATTCTACCAGAAATACAGTAGCTATACGATCCCTTAGTTCATTAAAAAAATTGAATGGCTGCATCCACTGTTCGACGCCCACAAGGCCACGCCGTCGCAACACGACCCCCTAGTGTCGAATCCCTAATTTTAGATCTCCATCAGGACGCGACTCCGCCACACCCCACGCGCTTCTAAGATTCACGGATAGACAAACTGCGTATGAGGTGACAGTGGAAAGATTCTCACAGCTGTTCTGGGACACTGCCTTTCTTTTATTTGTAATCTGTTTTTTCCCCCGTGTTCTGTCTTTCGTTTTACTCTTCGGTCTCACCCTTTTCGTCTTCTTGTCTCGTTTAACTATGGCAAGAGGAACTTCTCGATCAAAATAGAAAAGAATTTCTCGTTGACTCTCCTCGAATTCATTTCGTGGGGACTGGGTGCGAAGAGATTGATCAAGCTTGGACAAGCTTCAAAGAAGATGGAGTGGAGTAGCATAAAAGAAGGAAAGAATTTTGAAAACTCACATTATTTTTGTTATTTTAAACAGTGCATCATAGCACAGATTCAGTCTGTGATATTTACTGCAGTGCCGTATAAACGTATGAGACTTCAAGAAGGATGTAATTCAATAATACCATAATATTTAATTAATAGCATAAAGTTGTTAATTAAGGATTGTAATAGTTGTTTGTATTTGTAATAGTTGTTTAATTAATTGTAATTGTAATAGTTGTTTAATTAAGGATAATAATAGCATAAAGACCTTTTCTTTTTTTTTTTTTTTGAAGATTTTTAACTTTATTTTAACTTTAAGACACTTTTATTTTCTTCAATAATTGCCTTTTCTGTTATAGGTACTACAAAAGGTAAAATTTTGAAAGGTTGCCTATTTTCTTAGCAAATCTATTCTACAAATAGAATACAACTCATGAAAAACTTCATTGTTTTGAAGATTTAACCGAAACTATTTGTGAAATATTTCATTGTTTTGTTACATGCTTAACATTTTAAGATAATGATAAGATATGTTTAAGATGATGATAAAATATGTAAATCCTCATTAAATTTTTTGAAATAAT
>KK117623.1:808123-821826 GCA_000611955.2 Stegodyphus mimosarum | reverse complement strand
CAGGAATTTTGCTAAAAAAAATGTCAAGTTTTCTAATGAAAATCGTCAAACTGTCATTAAACTAACAATTTAAAAGTGCTATTGAGTTCATGGATTTTGTTTTACTTTAACAATAATGTTTAATAATAATGTCTTACAGATAATTAACTAAAAAATCCGAAACACAAAAAATCATCTGTTGCAAATAAATCAGGTTTTTTTACTTTGTTAAGGATTTAGAGATTTTCAAAGTTATTTTTGAACGATACTGTCATTGGAAAACAGTAACTGTTTTAGTTTCGAAAGCTGTTTTGCTTAAAGAATCTCAGCAAATTACGAAAGAAAAAGAGAGCAAATACTTGATCATAATACACAATTGGTCCAACCTTCCAATATAAGTGGTGAACTTATATAGAATGCTTACATTCTTGTAAATGCATATGTCTGAGTGTTTACTTGATACGTGAATGAATGAAATTAGTTCTAAACATGTATAATAATTCTGATGTAATAATATATAACAGAACTTTGATATTTTATTTGCATATTGTGTTTTAGTAGTATTGAGGTAAGTATTTAATTTAGTTGAAAAAATTAAAATGAAGGTCTTTGTTCATTTGTGATAATTTATGATTTTTGGGTATACTTTAAACACGCTACTTGCAACTGCACTTTTATTTCATGAAAGTTTTCATAACTTAAAATATAGAATTAATTTTTTTTTACTCTAAAATTAGAGGAAGGGACAAAAATGCACTTATTTCAAGCATCAAAATAGTGCAAATAAAAGATTTGTTTGAATATGACAAGCAAGAAATAAATAAACAGCATTGAGTTTTTTTAAGTTCCTAATTAAGGACTTCTGGTAACTCTTCTAAAAATATTGTTGAGAATTAAAAAGAATTAATATTATTTTTTAAGCTTTTAATAAAAATTAATTACATGTTTTTTAAAACATAAGATTAATGCTTATCTATGCAGTATTGGTGCCTCAGTCGACTCAGTAGATTCAATCCCCGAATACCCAGTGGGTAACAGATCTACTTCTTCCATCTATCTTTGGAGTAGGAAGTATTCTGACAGGTTGCAATGTCATTATGCCATCAATTCTTTCATTTCCAGAGTCTCATTTATTTTTCTCCAGGGAGTACATGGTTGTGTTGGTACGTCTAGTATCCTTTGCTATCTAGAAAGGGGATCTCACGAACAGATACATCTTCCTCTCTTCATTGAACAGGACAGAACTTGGCAAGCCACCTTTAAATTTTAGGTTGGTAGGCAATTAATGAATCTAATCCTTCCACTTTGCAACATAAGAAATGTTTTAATGAAGTCTGGATTAGATGTAAAATATAAAATTAGAAAAATAGAAGTGTTTAAAAATTCTACTTTGTCAGTGAAAGCAAATAAAGGCTTATTAAACTGAAATGCAAACATTTTCAATGAAGGATAGCTCGAAACATTATGGCAAAGCATAAATGTATGTAGCTGCTTATGCGATTCTGGACCAAACTTGCTTTAGAATTGAGCCTTACCATTCTAAGAAGTAACTTCTAAAGGACGTGTATGAAGTCTCAAGCATCAGCCACTTTTAATTAATACAGTTGTACCTCGGTATAAGTTCGCTTTGAAAGAAATCCAACTTTGTACACATCCTGTTTGGATGCAATGTGTTTTGCTTAGTATACCACATTTGTTTGAAATACGACTCGAATTCGATCAGTCATGACTGCATCCACTACATTTGTTCACCTGTTTCGAGATGATGCTACGACTGCTCATGAGAGTCAGTAAACGTTTTGCTGTTACTCAGTAAACAACCTAACATACAACTGAATTTTTAAGTGCATTTTGTGTTTTTTCGATTAAAAGTTTTGTAAATTCATAAAAATGAGTTTTAGAAAAGTTAATGAGAAGATTCAAGCAATGAAGAAAATTGTTAGGATGACCATGGAGATTAAAAAAGATATTGTTGAAAAGTATGAAGATGGTATGCGTTTTCAGGACTTCGCTATACCCAGTACAATTGCGCCTACGATTGCGAAAAGACGCTATTAAAACAGGTAACTTTACGAAGGAAATGAAATCTTTACCAGAAAAAAATGATGTGTACACCACATGACTTCCTTGTACGGAATATTAAATTATACGCATTTTGCATTTCATTTAAACTTATTGGATTGAATAAAATCTACTTCGGCGATAGCGCATAAACCACAATAGAATAAATGCAGTCTTTAAAATTCACCATATTTGTTTACCGTAGCGACACTCTGGCGCTAGGTTCACTTAACAGCGTTACATCTCATTCATTTTACAACTCAGAATGCACGTATATCCTCTGACGAATTAAGTAATCGTTGCCACATGTTCTATTCAAATACTATAATAAATCTAAAACGATGTATAAAAGTAATTAAAAAAAATCACAGGCGATTCAGTATTTCTCATTCAATTAATTCAATTCTTACTTCGCGACAAGGCAAAAATACATAAAAATTCAAAATATCTATATTAAAAATTCCGAAGTAAATCTTATGTACATATTTCCTCTAATAAATTCCAGAATGGATTAAGCACGATTTAATTCGAAATAATAAAAGGAAGGCGTTATCTTTGTTATTGCGAAGCTTAGTTTCTCTAGATTGGCAACAAATCAGCTATTCTGCTAAATTTCAAATGTAAGCAAGTACGGCTGCTATGGTAAAAATAATTAGGCACTTAAACAACTTAAACAACACCCCACTTAAACAACTTTTAAATTGTTGATAATTCTACGAATATTGCATACAAATTTACTGCAGGCATAAAAACTTTAACCGGAAGATAAGAACAACATAACTTAATCATTTTTAAAGTAAAAAATGCGCAATTTACCAACATTTAAGAACATAAACAATTAAGTTCACTGAGCCGAGTAACAGAGCGAATATATATATATATATATATTCTTTTCGTGCGGCCGATTGCAACAAAGATAGGAGGTACACATCTACATGTTATAGCAGCCCTATATACAAAATTTCAACACTCTGAGGCTACTCGTTTTTGAGTTATACGAGATACATATATGCATACGTACCACAGACGCCAAGAAAAAATCTCTTCAGAATCCATTTTAAATTAGTTTTATAATTTTTGGGGGAGAAAAGAGGCCTTTGTTTTGTCCTTACGCATAGATGTCACGCAAATTGCATTCGATAGTGGTCAAAATGGATATTTTCGTTGAAATCTGATACCCGAATTTTTTTTGCGATTACAATACTTCCTTTTTGCTTCATACAAGGAAGTAAAAAACGATCAGAAATATTAGAGAATGGTAACAATTGCTTTTGATCTGGATACCAGTAAAATATTTTTGTACAGTATCATGCGCAGTGCTTCATTAATGTGTACAGTATATGTTTCAGACACTATATTTGTATTTGAGCACTAAAAAGAATTACTATAATAATAATAATACTAAGATTCCTTTAATTAAGAAGAGATTAATTATTTTCCCTTCATTTCTTATTGGGAAAAGTTAGTTTGGTGTCCTTCCAAAGATGTAGAACGGATTAATGACATATAGCGATGTACCACTGTACATTCTAAGTTTCCATGGCGATATTTTTGCAGAGGTCAAAATTTGTCTTTAGAGACAGAGTTTAAATGTAGAGCTCATTTAAAATTCGACTTGTTCTAATACAGATTTCAGAAGTTCGCAAATGTGCTAATAACATCGATAAACACCTACACACATTCGGGTAACACACTTTGTTAGTTCACGAAATGCACCATTACTTCGAATAAAATAAGTTGCTTCGTATATCTACTCTTCAATTCTCACTTATAAATGGATGATAAATAATGATTTCCATTTCCTGTCTAAAATGGTCAGACTTTTTATTTTGGAAACTATATATAAAATAGACAAATAGCTTTTAATATTAGATATATCAACGAATAATTCCATATCTATAGAAGAGAATAAAAAAAAATTATAGTTCGTTGCTTATTATCTTTGCTTTACCGGACGCGCCATTTCGGAAATGAAAATGAGGACTAATGTTTCATAACGCGCAGAATAACGGTTTCATCATCATATGTGGGAAGTACACTCGTTTCTACTCAAGCGTCAACTTGTTGCGGAGATCCAAATGACGTCAGCATGACAAGAAATATGCCGTTTGGTTGAAGTATTTTCTTTTTCGTATACGCATATAACGTATAATATGAAAACACAAACGCAGTAGATTTCAGATCGTTAACCTGTATTTAACGATATATTGATGCATAACTTCTCGATAGCGATGCATCATCATATATAATGAAACACATGCCATTTTGCTACTTTTTATTGTTAATCATGATATCAGCAAAATTTACAGCAGTCAAGTGTTATGTTAGATCGACCCCAAAGCAGCGTATTTTCAGAGCTATTTTGCTACTGTTCCATCATGAAATAACGGGAAATAAAAAGCATTATTTTCTAATTCAATATAATATAATCTGTATTTTAAGCGAAAATATTTTCTTCAACGAATGCCAACGAAAGAAAATATCCTTGCTGTTATTGTAATGGATCGTATAATGAAAAAATTTTCATTTTAAAGTGAAGACGCCATTCAATAAAAATGAGTATATCTTTCCTCTTACAAAACGTTATATGTAAATATGTAAAAGGATAATGAGGAAAGAATAAATACTAATACGTGCAAGTAAAAATCTCCCACGTAGCATAAGCTTGGCAAACTAAGACTGTAATCGAAAAATTTCGGGTATCATATTTCAACCGAAATGCCATTTTAACCGTTCTTGAATCCATTTGGACGATTCTTTTGCTAAAAAGAATCGACGTCTGCAGTCACGGACAGAATAACATACACTTTTTTCCAAAAGGATAGTAAATTGAACTTAAAGTGGATTCAAAAAGGATTTTTTTTCGTGACGTTTCTGCGTACTTACGTACGTATGTATGTATGTATCTCGTATAACTCAAAAACGATTAGCTGAAGCACTGAAATTTTGTATATGGGACTGCTATAACATCTATTTGTGTGCCTCTCTTTTTTATTGTAATCAGCAGAACCAAAAATCTCTCTCTCTATATATATATATCCTTACCTACGTATACTTCCAGTTACAAATGTGTTCTAAATGACGAAAATATTCATGTGTTGTCCCTGCTAAATTTAAATAATAATAATTAATAATTAATAATAATAATAATTTTGGACAAATAACAAAATCTAACTTTCAATGCAATCTCACAGTTCTAATACGAATATTTGGAAAAATGTTATGCTTGTTATGAAAAAATAAAAATACAAAAAGTTTGACTCCCAAATGACAAAAATTGACCGGGATATTTAATTTCAAAATTTTTAATTTTTTAAGTAATATTCAACTTGCCTTGAGGGATCGGTTATTTAAGTTAGAATAATTCTAGGAAATAATTCGAATGAAGTGCAGCCAAAAATAAGTATAATTTAAATAGACCGTAGAAGGAAGTCATGTGGTGTCCACATCAGATTTTTTTGACTTCAGGGCATTCTCAGAGGAATCTTTCCAAACTTTTTAATCATCATATTCTTCTACCATCCATACGTAAGTTATTTGCCTTCGCAAGTGATGTTACTAGCGAAACATAAAGCCTAATTTATCTTTCATGCAGCTCCACGTATAGATATTATTTCTAAGAGTGCTGCCATTCCGCAAATATAAAATTTTAATTTACGTTTCAAATTTAATCATACTTCTTAATAATTTCTTAATAATCACATACTTATTAATAATTTAAGTCTTTATTTTTTTAAGAGTTATCTAACATAATTTCTTTTATACTATGCTTTAACACATAATTACGTTTAACTGCTAAAGCTAGCCGAAGCAAAATAAATGCTGAAAATAACATTACGGACTTTAAAAAAATATTTCTGTTATTTTATGAATATGAACTTAATGATTACATTTACTTTAACCTGCTGAATCTCAATTATCGTGAAAAAACGCTAGCATTGTGATTACCTTCAAAATAATATAAATTAAAATAATTAAAGTATATTTAATTTATATTAAAGCCAACTAATAATTTTTATGAATATTTATAATTTATAAAAGGCGTTTCTAACACCTTATGCTTCAAATTCATTTGGCTTCTTTTTCTTCCCAAAATCTGTTTTTTCTGACATGCGAACTTTTGCAATAATAATAATGGTATTCTTATGTAATTAAAATTCTTCGAGTAAATGTAATTATTGCGTTCATATTTGCAAAATAACAGATAATATTATCTTCAACATTTTTTCACCTAGCTAAAAATCAAGCATGCGTTAAATGTATTATGTTAGACGTATTTACAGGTTAATCATCTATGTATTAAAGCTACAAAATCTTCTTCCTATTTATTTTATAGCTTGTGGAATAGAAAGTTTTAAGTAGTAAAATAAGTATAGCTATTTCTTAAATTCTGAAAGTGGAATATTATTATTAATGTCACGGTGCATTAAGCATTCGATAAACGACGCAGATGACATTAAATGCCCATCCGATGTGCTTTATTATGCACTCGAAATGATCGTATGCAAAAATTTAATATTGGTAAAAAGAAACTCGACCTTTTTCATTATAAGAATTCTGCTCTTTATGGGACAAAGGTAACGGGAAATATCATTTCCCAGCTTACGACTTCATTACGTGATTACAAGCGAAATAATTGAAATTATAGCTCATAAAAAGATCATTATAGAAAACTAATCACTGTGATTTTTCTGTTTTTCTACCTCCTTCAATGATAATATGAGGGAAATCTTTATAATGATTTTGATAATACTAATCATTACAATGTTGCAGCCACTGAAAATGTTCATAAAGAACTGCTTTCTTAGTGCGTCAGGAATACTAAGTGTATAAAGAGTATATTAAGTTTTTCAACCTGTCGTGATGGAAATTTGGTAAAAATTTCAAACTTTCAAAATTCTGACCATAATGGAACATCTGTTTTTTTTTAACTGATGAAACCTTTCTTCAGAACATTTAGAAACAGCAAGTAAATTCTTCAACAATATCTCTGTTTAGTAACTTCTGCTTAGTAACCATGCGTATGAATATAAATTTAAAATTTAAAACCATGTGTATGAATAAAATTTAAAAACACAATACGCCCTTGTCGAGCGCGGATTTTCGGAAAACGACTTCATGCATACGCATTTTATAATTTTTTTTCTTTAATATGTCTGAAGCTAGAATTTCATTCATTCGCGGCTCAGCTTTCATTCATCAACACTGAAAGCTTATTAGCATCAGCCCGGGCTAAAAACTATCAACAGTTTTAAAGAATTTCCATCGACATGAAAAGGAAGCCAAAGAAATCTTACAAATCACAAAAGCAACTGGCGTTCATTGCAAGGATTTTTTTGATATTGAAGAGCGAAGAGTCAAAGAATTAATCGAGAAATGACATAAGAAGAATTGGGTGATGCTATAATTTCAGTCGACAACGTTAATGATAATGAAGACGATAAAGCAAATTTAATCAATGAGAAATTAAACGAAAAATTGGAAAAAAGGCAGCAACAAAGATTCATCCAAATGAAGAAAAGAAAGACCACTTTACACCACACATTCAAAAAGTCTACACTGCTTCTTTACCGCGAAACTTATACAGAGCTGCGTCAAATATTGTCCGTAAATTCTGTCCAAAGCAAAAATTACCGGACATTATTATAGCTTAAAAATTACCAGGTAATTTTTAAGCAATAATAAAAATCCTTTCACTTAGCATTTGCATCTTTTATTCCTTTTAATTACAACAATATTTAGATTTGTTTAAATTATATGCATTTTATTAATCTGAATTACACCTAAAACCTTTCTTCCATACAAATTTAATTTTACGAAACGCGATTGTGTCTTAAGCGCAGTATATTAGTGGTATAACAATAGCGTTCTGCAAGGGTTTTACTGTAAACACTTAATTGTTTGAAACTCATACCGTATGTTTAAAAGCACCTCAATGAAAATTTAAGTATTGAACTTTTGAATGTAAATTTAATCGTCGTTTTTTAAATGATGAAGTTTCAAAGTAAATGATATATCTGAATAGCTCCCGCATTTTTTCCCTTGAAAAATAGGTGAAATAACAGAAAAATTAATTATACATAATTTAAAATGGAAAATAGCGTATGCATTTCTACATACAGTCTTTTTTTTTTTTTGTTTCTTCCCCGATAGAAAGCAAAGTAATCGCAGAAATCAAGACAGAAACGTTAAAAAGAGCTGTCTTATTTTATAATTAATATTACTCGAATTTATATTACTATTTTCTATCTTTGTTTTATCAAACACAGAAAATACATCGCTTATTGTGGTCAAGAACTGGTTAATGTTATCAAAATATTATAAAATGAATTTTTCTAACCGAAAAAAATTCTCCGAATAAGGACAAAATAAATTGATAGTATTGCCAAGTGAATGAAAAATGTTACCAAGTAACTGATAAACTGCTTGGTTTCGATTTTAGTCAACCATTTAAAATCAGGAAATAAAACGCTTTTTTTTTTTTTTTAGTTTGGCACTGATTTTGAATAATTGTGTTGATTTCGAGAGAAATCAGACACATGTGTCTCTTGTTCAGACAGAAGGAATTTGCCAATAGTCTTCGGACGTAAATCTAAACACATCGTGTAATAAAAGTTTGAAGAATTTAAACATGAAATCGGGTAAATGCTGATATCAGGGACGCCCTCCAAGTATCAATATTAGGGGTATAGTATCAGTTTCCAGAAATATTAGAAACAGTTCATGACTGAACTTTTACACAACGACTTTTCTTTCCTTTTTAAAATGCTGTAAAAATAAGTATTATATATACCCATATATTATTATAAATATATATATATATATATATATATATTAAATTAGTTAAATTCCGTTGCTATTTTGAAAGGTATTTTTCTTCTAGTTTAATATTATTCGTTTATAAAGTTTAGTAATTTTCTTCGGTATCATAAAGTGTAACCAAATTTTCTATAGACTGGTAGAGAATTACAGCTTAGTCTAAAGTACAACTGAAACTTAAGAAGTGTATAAAATACCCTTTATTGGAAACTAAATGAGAATATAATGCACACTTGGTGCTTACAACTCAGCCAACCAGTTGTATAGAATTGATTAAGACCAAAGACGAAACAGATCAACTAAGAGGCAGTTGGATCGAAACTTAACCGGCGTGGATACTCAACTATCGGCAATTATAATGCAAGGCTGAAGACTGAAAATCTAGCAACCTAGTAAAGTGGTCTCGAGAGGCAAAACACGTTCTGTTTTATAATCTAAAAACCTCACCTGAAATGCCAATTTAATTATTATTGTGAAATATTTAATGCCATAAAAAATTGTTGAATCAATAAATGGCTGAGTAGACACGTAAAATGTAACATGCAGTTTTCTGTAAAACAAGCAGGCAGAATTTATTTTCAGACGTCAAATTAAATACGTTAATAAATTACTGCTTTAAACATACTTATTCGGAAAACACATAACTTAATTGTTAACCTGTATGATAAGATGCTTATAAATTCTCTTTTGTTTAACGGAGCAATTCAGCATTGAGAAGTGAATACATATATTTGTTCTGTTAGCTATATCTACGGCTTAGTTTATCAGCTTCTAACGTATCCTTTTTTGATCAATGAATTAGACTGCATTCTAAACGAAATTCTTATTAAAAAGCTGAACACATCTTAGGCTGTCACTAGTACTTGGTTCCATTTATTTAGTGCTTGCTTCTTCAGTGAGAATATCAGAGAGTGAAAAATCATCCAAGCATATACTTCGCTCCTCGTAAAGCACGAGAAGAGCAAACAAGCCGAAATTACCTGGCCAGCTTTTCACAAAAGCTTCTTTCAAAAACTCTGTATTTGCATGTCTGTGACACGCAGCAAGGAGCGTTCATGTTTACGGCATTGATACCCAAGGTGTGAATCATTAATGCTGCTAATAAGGGATTTTATGTTGCACTGTAACATTTCCAAGCATTGTGTAACCGACAACCCTGCCTTGGCTATATTCTTGTAGAATGCAATTTGATGATTTTCTTGCAGAGATGAGATTTCGGGCTATTCAACTTGTTGTTCGAAATGTTCGGATTTTATTTTGTTTTATCAAAGGAAATTAAAATAAGGTATTCCTTGAGTCCTTTCTTCCTGAATTGAATGGATAAAGTAAAGACTTTTGTAAATGGATTTTATTGAATCTTATAGATAAGTTGGAATCTTAGGAACTTGTAAGCATTGTCTCATTTTATTTCATAGAGGAAGGAAAGTATATCGTCTATATTTAAACCTTCAATCAACTGAAGCCTTCAAGATTTATTATAATTTGCTAAAGTAAATGTTGACAATTAGTACTGCTTCAGTAACATATCTCAACTAATAGTTTATGTCAGAGAAAGAAATTATTTTAGGCACTATTTAATTAAAAAGAGAAGAAAAGTCAACGACAGTTTTGTTTCTCATCATACAGTTCACTCCGAGTTCTAAATAGCTTGCATTCATGTTTGATTAATTACACTTTCTGAATTTTGTAAATGTAGCGAATTGGATAATACTACACCGAGTTTGATATTTGAATATATTCGACTTTAAGGCAATTCTTTCAGAAATTGCATAATAGAGAAAAGTAGTTGCAGTTAGTGACCGACCGAAACATACCACATTTGTCCTTCCCTTGAATCTCCCTAGCTTTTTAAACCCAGGTTCTGAAAATTAAAAAAAAATATTCGTCCAATTTTTCCTCTCTTGAATGCATTCAGAGAAAGAGATCACCTAAAAAATTTTGAATGTGTCGTCCACGTAGTGATTGCTTTGGTCTTATTAACAAAGGCAAACATTTGCAAACTACCTGCGAAGATCACGCCAAACATCTCCCTTCTAAATATGCCATAACTATGGAAGCCTAATATAAGCACTGACCCATCACAGAGAAGCAAACACGAGCCGACATTTATTCTAAGATTTCGCCGAGTCGGCTGCACATTTACCTTCTCTATTATTTATGGATGATTTGGGGCTTAAGGAGTAGCAATGACAACAATAAGAAGGGCGAGATTTAAGTTATAAGGCAGTAGAAATGAAGATATTAGTATGTATTCTTTATAGAATGTAGAAATTCTTTTAAAGAATTAGTATTGTGATAGTTACGTGCAAGTTATCTATGACTATTTCATTTGTTATACACTGTTACTATAACCAATTCTCCAGAAATTAAATTATTTGAAGAGTGTTCTCGATTTTTGAACGATAAAATTAGTAAAAAAAAAAAAAAATACGTTGCATCTGAATTATACTTAAGGAATGCAGTTTGAACTAATTTGATTGCCTTTTTCAAAAAAACTTTGCGCTAGAGATATGATCTGACAACACGCGTCAGATCATCAAACGCGTCATTAACTAAAATTATTTTTCATAAAAGAAAGAAACTCAGTGCTTGCTCCCACTACCGTATGCACATACCTACTATGACCAACACAGTGATTAATCCATAGTTATTTGAAGTACTCTAGCATTAGCTCTATAAAAATATACCGATGAAAATGTTTATAAAATAAAAATGACCAAAAAGTTTAATTCTCGGTTCGTTTCATTCCTTTTTATTAGCGTAATTATTTGATTTTACGCTAATAAAATTCTATAAATAATTATTGATGCATTATTTCCTTATTGAACTCTTTTATGGAATAAATAAATGAACCATAGTTTAGAATTTCTTTGGAATACACGTAATTTGCGAATTCCTTAAGAATTTAAATTTGTACCTGCTGGGAGAAGTGAAAAAAAGAAAAAAAAAAAAAAAAAAAAAAAAAAAAAAACTTCGCACCCGCCTTTTAATTTGTTCAGCCTGAATTGCTCCCTTGTTAACTCTTATTCATTATCAACACTTTAGATATTTAGCGTTGCACCGTCTTGTGCATATTTTCCCGTTCACCTTACCACGGATCGGCGCCCACAGCCCCACAGTGGTGTCAATGATCTATAACATAAGCATAACCTCCAAAAAGCAAGTGAATTCAAAGTGCTCTACTTCAGCAGCCTTCTCCTCACGTACACACTCACCCCTCATGGTGGCTTCTTCTAGCAGTCTTGAAGGTCAATGACATCATTTAGCAAAAAAATTTTCTTCCATTTTCGAAGGGCACACTCTCCACGGGGCACCCCCTTAGTGACGTCACGTGACTTTGGGGGTGCCAGCAGGTGCACCGGAAGTGAAAAGAGGAAGTTTTGCCGAAGAGGAAGTGGCGTATGATAGGTAGGTAAGGGCCGGTCGCGTCGTTAGTTATTGGGAAGTGTTTGTTTGTTTATCGTTCCATTAAATCAGGCAATTCCTAGAGGATGAAAGATAGGGTTATCTATGGGATGCACCGATAAGGTGCTGATAACTGTAACCTAGCCTCGAATACTCTCTGCGGCATTAAATTCAAGCAATTACCTAATAAAATCGTATTGGTTAATTAGAAAATAGGAAGTTCTCGTCACGCAGTTCTTTTTGCCAAAAAAAGAGGAATCAGAATATTACCTTTCGCTTGCTTTTTGAGGAAATAGTAATGATAAGCACTGTATGCATATCATGATTAAATATGCATCACGATAATACAATGCGGAGGAGCGGTTTAGTAGTACACAACAGACCTACGCAATTACAACGAATATTGTTGATACACAATAGCTTTTTTTTTAAGTGGGAAAAATGAAAATTTGAAAGGATTCGGATTTTAAGATCACACCAGACGATTTGTTAGTCTTTTATGCTCTGAAAATCGCAGGTTGCCAATCTACTCTGGGATATGCTTCCACTCATACGATTTTTCCGTCTTTTTTGGGTTTATTTAAGCATCGATTTCTTGCGCGGCGTAAAACTCAACATATATATATATATATATACGCAAGATAAAAAAATATGTAAATTAAAATTCCCCCGTAATTCTCCTTCTCTATTTTAAAAACCGCAACTTTTCTGGACTACATCATTTCTGGATCACTTCATTTTGCATGACTTGGACTTGTGTAACGCTGGATGAAGTAGCTACCTCTGTAGAGACATTAGGTATTTTTTTTTTTAACAAGAGAGATGAAAAATATGCAATGGCCTTCGCCGGGGATCGAACCACGGACCTCTGAAATACCGGCTCAGTGTGCTGACCATTACACCACGAAGGCACGCTGAGAATGTGAGAGATATACCTTATAACTCGAACTCAAAATTTTGGGAACTGAAACCTTTTTAATCTAAAGCCGCACTCTTGGTGAGTCTCCGTGTTTGATAATTGCGCACTCTTAGCTCCAGCTCTCCTGCAGTCAAGTTGCTATTTCGCTCCCGTTTGTTTTGTCGTGTTACTAGCTATGCCATTATCTAAAATGTGATACTCTTTATAAAACTATGCGATGCATATTGTACCCATGATTATGTGTGATGAAAAATATGTTTTTGATAATATATTATTGTTATTATTCGCTGTATTATTTCTTCGAAATTTAGTCACTCGAGATGTCAGCCGCCTAAAAGAGGTTTCATAAAATCAGATTAATTAAAATAGTATCCGAAATGTTTAATAA
This sequence comes from Stegodyphus mimosarum, assembly GCA_000611955.2. Classification (NCBI taxonomy): domain Eukaryota; kingdom Metazoa; phylum Arthropoda; class Arachnida; order Araneae; family Eresidae; genus Stegodyphus; species Stegodyphus mimosarum. Next base: position 808,255 of record KK117623.1, on the reverse strand, counting down.
TACAATAACATTAAAAGAAGTTGTTTCCGTTACTAGCACTAACGCATGTTAAAATTTAATATAACTAATAATATAGTAATAATTATTATAACTCTTAATAAATATTTAATATAATAATTAAAATTAATAGTT
>KK117623.1:792126-808051 GCA_000611955.2 Stegodyphus mimosarum | reverse complement strand
AAGAAAAATTGTTTCATGCCCTTTGTTTCCAATTTAGAATTTTCTGAATATAACTATATATATAGATATATAATTAATAATATATATAGTTTTAATAGTGAATATTTAACACTTTTAACACTCACTAAACAATCAATCTATTCAGCCTTTTCTTTCCGTTAGTAAAGTGTTACTTGGATGTACGAAGATGAAAATGTTTCCAAAGAATTTGCCGTTATTCCCCGACGTCCGCTTTCTGTAATTAGTCGATAGCTTTTCTTACAAGTTTCTTCCACTCTTATCAAAAATAACTAATCACACAGTTTTGTTTTCACTTCAAAACAGGAGCGAAAAGGGGTTGTAAAACGAATGCCCTGATATATTTCAAAAATTTAATGCTATAAATTGAAAAATGATTACTAGCTTCGTTTAGGTGTCAGTTTAACGGCAGGCCTGTGGGTAATTGGCCAAGACATGGAACACGCTCCTCCAATTAGAGATTCCATCTCGTCAAGAAAAGATACTTCGCTTGACAGCACGTGGTTCGCGCTTTTCTGAAAAGAATCGTAGCCAGTGCTTGGCGAAGTATCGCCAAATCTTGATTTTTTTAAATCTGTATAGATAGGGATAGAATTCTTCTAAAATTCAAGGCACAAAGAAAAATGACTTCGAGTGATAATGCGTTAATATAAAAAAGGGGTATTTGAGTAATTAAATAATTGAAGATTAAATAAATGTTTAATATTTCGTTCAACTGTGTAACATAGAAGTTTAAAAAAATTATGGATAGAATTCTTTCGTAATTCAAGACACGAAGTAGAGGAAAAATTACTTCCAGTGATAATATATTATTGTAAAAAGCTGGATTATTAGAGTAATAGAATAGTTAATAATAAATAAATGTATAATTTTTTGCATACATTTGGACAGCACAGGAGTTTAAAAAAAGATAAATAAAAACAAAATCTGTACAGGCACGGATAAAATCTGCATACTTTTCCGTCTATGTAAGTATAGAAAGAATTCTAAAATTCAAGAGACAATGAAAAAAATTGTTTCGAATGATAATATATTACTATAAAAAGCTCGATTATTAGAATAATAAAGCAATTTACTGTTAATTGTATGTATGATTTTTCCGTTCAGTTGGCACAGTACAGAAGTTTAAGAAGATAAATAAAAACAAAGGCAATTTATTGGCAATAATGTTTTAACTAATATATCTTTGAAAATATGTTCCTTTCGAAATTCCTTTTAGGTGTAAAGTTTTGAAATAAAATAATACTTAAAATATAAAAATAATTTCAACAATAAATAGCAGTGTAGAACATTACATACAAGAAGTAAATCCAATGAATGAAATTATTGCGAAATTTTCAAGACAAAGCTTGTCCTTTTCTAGGAAAGTAATTAAATATAATCGATTTCTGACTGCCTCATTATGAAAATATTGCGTGCAATCCATTTTAAATGTTATGCAGAAATTAGAGAATGTTTAGTTGATAAAGCATGAGTCACGTTAACAGTCTGTTGTAGTTATAACAATATGAGATGTTATAATTTATTTTGGTTCATTTTAATCAAACTTGAGTCGAAAGAAACAAATTCGTTTAAGCATTTTGTCTCATTGAGAAGGTTTCATTGAGAAGGTTTTGGTATTTGTTCTTAAATTACATATTTGGAAATAATTTTTGGCAACAATTCATATCTACTTTATCAGATAATTTTCAGAAAATGATTTTTTAATAATATGAAACTATTAAAGGAATTCATAGATTTTTCATGAAGAAATATATTCTTTTAGAGAGATAAAATATGTATTTCTAAGTCAGCATTCTCGAACCACAAATTCCGTGGACAATAAGTGGTCCTCAAAGCATGGTAAGTGCTTGTAATTCTCCTAGATTTTCAAACGTGTCCTGATATTTTTATATGAAATTAATAAGATTTTACATCATTTCTTGCTGCTAACATATGGCTAAGTAAACAAGCATATTATCCAGGTGCATTCTTAAAACTGATAGATCTTATCTCTGTCTATAAGATAATTTTTTGAGTGCTGTCAATGCCCATACGAAGCTAAAGGGATTTGAAAGCAAACCTATTTGTGGGCTAGTTGAATGAATTCACTATTTCCAACCTTAGAATCTTTTTCAGTAGAAAAGTATATCGTTATCGGAAAAGAATTATCGAATGACATAAAATTCTGAGGTCACGATTTGAAACTCATTTTCCAAAGTGGTAAATGTAATGAATTTTCATTTGTTCTTGATTTTTCAATCCCGATATCGAAACTAACAAATCATAATTGAAAGAAATTAAACAGTTAATTGATTGAACTCTTCAATGACACTGGATTTAGAATGAGATTTCAAGTATTACGGTTGATTGTTGAATTTAATTACTGTTGAAATTGGAATATGGTGAACTGTACAGTGGTGCTTCAAAAATTACAATTTAGCTTACTTCTACCTATCTGTTCGAGAGAATTTTCATTACTAACTCAAATCAAAACTGTTTGGATTAATTTGATGTATGTACCGATCTCAGACTTAAGCTTACTGCCATCTAGCCAGACATCGAAAAGCTGTGCAAGAACTGGAAGGCTTATCAGTCTCATTTATGTATGCCAATATTTATTTAATATTTAGTTAACAAGATAAAGATTATTCAAACTCTTATAGCCTTGAATTGTTAAAAACAAATATAACTTTTCTTCTTTAAACTCAATTCAGTAATTCTAATTTTATACTAAATTAATTTCAATTAATTGCGTTTTACAAATATACGTATCCTGGTAGTAACAGATGCTTAAAAAATTGCTTTAGAAGTGAAAAAGAATAAGTTGGTCCGCGGAACATTTTATTTCAAAAAAGTGGTTTCCGCATGAAAAAAAGTTTGAGAAACTCTGGTGCAAGTGTTTGAGTCTCATTAAAAACGTCAACTGAAACAGTTTTTGCATCATGTCATTGACAGCAAAAAAATCATTAAAAAAAACTTAACATTTTAACATATGAAGTTACAATTTAAAATAACAAGGAAAATAAAAGTCTACAAACTGAAAACCAAGTTGTACTGAAAAGAACTAAATATGATAATTAATGTGATTACTTTCCAACATTTCCTTTTAAAAATCTTTTATTTCACTTAAATATCAAGTAATATCACCTTTTTCATAAAATTTAGGATTATTCAGTATTCTGTTAAGTTTTATTAATACTGCTTCTTAAACATTTAATTTTGGTAAAACTGGTTATGAAAGTGCACCAAACTCGCCAAGCAAGTAATATGGAAAGCACGATGTTTTAACTTGGCGACGGTAAATGATTGAAACATGGCAGCCCTGTCGGGAGCTATTACGTAAAATAAGATAGCCCGTTAATCCTACCCTTAGGAGAGCCTTCTCCCGTCATTATTATCTGGGCAATAATAGGAACACTTGGGTTTTTCTTCGTATCTTTTTTCAATAAGCGGAATTTCGCAGTTACTTCTTTTTATTTAATTCCCTATAAAAGTGTTCAGACCGGCAGAAATGAGCTCTGCGTATTTTATTTTCAATATTTTGGTGAAGACATAATTGCGCTAATAGAAGGAATTTTGCAATCTTCTGATTTATGGTTTGCGTGATTGTGACGATGATTTTAAATGGTACGAGTCTCAAAAATAAATCAGGAATAAAGCTTTCGCACAATTTATATCGTGTCTTTTTGCGCAAAATGTTCTCTATTAAAGAGTTTAAAATGTTAATTTGAGTTACAGCTTAGGGGTGTCTGTAAGGCTTAGGAAGACACTTATTTTGATGCATTGTCTGAGAAGCGTTTTCTGTCTGCTATGGAGTGCAGAGAAGACGTCTGTTTTACTTTGCGATCAATTGTAAAAGCATCTAATTATATACACACTGTTAATTACAAATTCTATTCTTCTGAAACATCGTAATTTGATCTCTGAAGTATGAAAAAGGATTTGTGCTTTATAATAGTCAAACTTAAAGTAAATTTTTCAATAGAGAAATAAGAAAGTGCTTTGATTAATGCAGGGTTTCCAACGGCGTCGATATGGACAACCTTGCCGTTCAATGAAAATTCAAAGGGAGCCTCTGATGATCAAGGAGTCGATTGGGGATCCATAAATGAATATATGCCGGCTGTTGATTGGCATAGTCAAGATACAATTGATTACAAAAATTTGTTTAAAAAATGGATAATTATTGTTTAATGATATAGAGCTTTATCATATAAGTAAGTCAATTCTTACTCAAAACACATAGAACCACAAATTTCGGAATTTAAAGACATTCGAGAGAAATATCCAGAAATTAAAGTTGTTACCGAACCAACATTGTTGACTTTTCTCTCTTCTTACCCAGCGGAAACAAGCTTTGATTAAGTCAGTAACCTATTACGAGAATAAGAATCGGGCTGAATATTTTTGAACTAAGCGATTTAAGAATTAAGCAGTTTTATGCCAAACATTCAAAAACCGTTGCACCAGTACATGGAGTGCAGACTTCATATTCATTAAAATCGAACTTTTGGGCAATCAGAATCTGTGATTTTATGCCTGGCAACTTGTTTATATTTATAAAATTAAAAAGAATCATAATTGAAATAAATAAATGAATAAAAGTCTAATAAACCATTTAAAAATTGTTCATGCTTTTAGTCTAATTGTTATCTTTAATTCATTTACGCGCAGTTATTCGTATTGTGTCTACGCTGGATGACATATAAGAGGAGAATTTGAGGGAGTTGCTGAAGAAAACTGTTCTTTTAAAGAGTTGTAAATATCTGGTTTAAGATATAGAACTACTGTCGTATATTAAGAAGGGAAACTTTTGAACTTCAGACACATCATAATTTTGTATAAAATCGCATGTGCTTTATAATGGTTAGATGAATAAAACATATGAGAGAATATGTTATTAGTCTTATAAGTGGTTTATTATTTCCTCGACTTACGCTAACTTCACTAACCTTCACTCAGCTTTTAAGCCAGGTTAGGGGTATATACCATATATATAATTTTAGTCTTGCCGATTGCAATAAAAAGGGGAGGTGCGCAATTAGACGTTTTAGCAGTTCCATGTACAAACTCTCAACGCGTTGTACGGCTAAGCGTTTTTTGAGTTATATGAGATACATACGTATATACAGACATAATGAAAAAAATCGATTTTCAATACATTTTACAATCCGTTTTAGAATAATGAATCCGTACGTACGTACAAACGTCATGTAGTAGTCAGAGTGAATTCGGGAACGGTTAGAATAGATATTTCTCTTGAAACCCGATAACCGGAATTTTTCACAATTAACTAACTAGTAGTAACTCTAACTAAGTTTTAAATTAGGCTTAATAAATACTAACTAAGTCATACATATACACTAATGACAGGCTGACCACTGTTTCTGCCGCCGAGTTTAGTTTTTAGTTATATATGCACAAATAATAACAATGCAAAGCAAAAAAAAAATATTTATTTTTTGTCTGTGATTGGGTAACTGTAAGATATTTTTATTAGTTTGCAATTCAAAGAAATTGACAGACTGACGTTTATTTCGAATAATTCTGATATGTTTAATTAACCATGAACTTTCCAAGCGCAATAAGACTTAAGAATAAATAACGACAAGCTTTATCCATATTATTTAAAATTTATAATCATTATTTAAAGATGCGTTCTTTCTCTTCTTTATTAAATTTTTTTTCGACAAAGAAATAAAAGATACATACATTTGTATGCAAACAATTATAAACTACTTTATTTTTCTACTGCAGCTTAGCGCTTGACGGAGTTTCGATTCCGATACATTTTACATCGTTACAGAAAAACAGCAAGAAATTATCTTCATTAAAGATTCTAGATGATCATTGGTCAGTTGGTTTTTTCCCTTGTTAATCCGAACTGTGAAAAAAGTTGTTCTCTTATAAATGTATTTTCAAACAAAGCGATTATTCTTAGTGCAAAAATTCGAGTCTGACCGTATTTATTCTTTGAAAAATACATGAATAAAATTTATATCACACTGTAAATTGATTACCTTCATTTATAAATTTTTTGGTGTGTTATTCACATGCAGCTTTAATGATTTTAATAGTTTCGGTTACGCTTGCATTTCCTCTTTTGAATCTATGGAATTCCCCCTAGAGGGAAATTTGCTTTCTCGACTGAGAACCTCTGACCTAGAAACATTTAGAGCTATGAAAGATATTTTATCAAGAGATGCTTAATTGCGCACGCTTTTCGAAACGCCTTGTGTAACTATTTTCATATTTCTACTTTTTCGACCTGTATAAAAAGATATTATTTGGGTAATTTGTCGGCTGGAAATGTATGAAGGTTGGAATCTCTATTATCAATATGTATATAAATATGTATTCCTTTTCTGGGGAATTTCAGTTGTAGTACAATGCGGGTTGCATATTGTATTAAGCCTTGAACTTGCTGCATTAAACATTGAATTTGCTGCATTAACTTGAAACATGTTGCATTAAGCCTTGAATACCGCTTTGAACAGCAATATGTTTTAAAAGCGTATTTGACTGGTAGAAAAATTTTTGGACACACTTTTTAAATTTCATTAAAATTTCACTACTCCTTTTTTCTAATTAGTGTCATGTTACACTAATAATAAAAACACTAAAATTGTTAACGGTGATCAAGAATATAACGAAAGAAGAATTGCAGTTTCAAGTATTTTTACGTACGTAAAAAAATAAATTATAATACGTTTAAAAATAGTTATGTCTTTTCATAGACTGCACTCTGTCTAAATACACAAAGTAATAAATTTATTACAGTGTGGATTACATCATATTACGAATGAGTTAATTGCCTCATATTAAGTTTAAGTTAATTGCATCATATTAAGTTTAAATTATTTGTATGATATTAAGGTTAATTTAATTACATCATATTAAGCAGTAGTTTCATTCAGAGCTTTATATCACTTACATAATAATAGTAAGAAGGTTTAAATTGGTTTGTCACAGATTTTTTAGGAACAACACTTAAATAGTATTATGGAACAAAGTATAGCTATTTTATGAATTACCTTGCTTTTCACAGTCATCTGATACATAAATTATTTGCAAGAATATTTTACTTATTTTTTTTTAAGAAAACTTTCTTAAATTTCGGAATATAGCCTGTGACGTGGTGTTATTTCCGGTTTTATAAAAAATTAAATCCACACAGTTTCACTTTTCTTTTTTTTTTCCTTCAGAATCAAGCCACAGGTTTTAAAGTTTCAAACAAAGACAAAAGTGTTTTTTTTCACATGGATAAAGAAGAGAAAAAAAATCGATGAAACTAAGCTTGTGGTTAGAAAGCTTAAGCGAGGAAAAAGCTCCTGGATACACTCAGAATGCTTCGACTACTTTTTCCAAAGTGAAGAATTAAGAACAAAAGCTTTAAAATCAGACCATACATTTAAACTTGGATACGACGGGATTAAATTCAACTTTATGTATCTTTAGACTTCAGAATGCTTTACAGCTAGTACTTTCCTTTTTTAAACTCGCCGGATGGAGGCCTTTCTTGACTATGTTTTACGTTCTATTGCTTTCATTCCTGAATGATACAGACATTAAATTTTTTTTTGGTTTCTTATGATGTACTTAACTTTATAGTTTCACTTTCTTCATGTAAGTGAATAGCGATATTTTTTTCAAAATGAGACTAAATATAAGAATCTTCCTAAAATCGTATAACATTCCCAATTTTCCACAATTATCTTTGATTATTTCTCACACCGTAGAAAACTCGTAATGTGAAATCATGAGTAAAGGATAGTATTTTTCAGTGTTATAACATACGTAATACATATACATAAGTAACAACATATGAAATGCATTGAATCGGAAATAATTTTCGTTTACTTCAGTCACTTACCCTTAAGATGCAAACAGACAACAATTATTTACAGAAAGAAATAGAATCTAAAAATTTTTAAAAGGTCTAGAAATACTTCATAACTATTATTTATAGAGTATTGAATCCTAAACCTATTTTTATTTTGTATTTACTCATTATTTTTTTATTTATCTATCTGTATTTTTACGTTTTTAAGTAACAAAAACTGTTTGGCCTACCAGCGGTCAAACGGTAAAGTCGCTGGCCACTGGTAGTTCCAGGGGGCTCGAATCCCTGACAAAGGGCTGACTGCATGAACGTTTTCGTTATTTTTCCCACATGTAGCATAAATATGAAGTTTATATATATGTAAGTTTTAGTTAAAAAAGAACTGATTTTTTTAAAAGATTATCTTACCTGAGGAAAATGTGGCGTTAGAAGCCATTTTATTAATTTGAATAATTTACAAATGTTCCAAAAAATAGCAATGGTTATATTGAAAACTAAATACATTTTGCTTTATGTCAGTTGGATACATCACTGAAAATTTAAAAAAAATCAAATTATTAAGCGTGTTCGTTATTTTTCCTACACTTCAAATACCTCAGTTGTTTAAGCAATAGCAGATTGACAAAGTTCGAAAAATAAACTAAGTTGAATAAAAAATTGAAAAAAAGAAAAAAAAAATCTGAGAATCGGATACGCTACGAAGAAAATAAGTTAAAAGGTTTTTTTTTTCCCACAGTGTTAAGACAATCTTGCACTTACTATGGCGAACGGATGATATATGAAGAGTAGCGTAACGTAACGTAATGATAAAACATTTTTGGAAAGACGCTTCTGAGGTCTAAAGGATAGTTTTCTGCTGCATCTATAATTAGTTTAAAAGATTATCAACTTATTAAATTTTGAAATTTAAACTTTTTTAGTGTAGATTCATAATGAAAAACTTTCTCGTGGTCCCTATTTGTGCCTTACATATATGCTTCCTTCCCAGACCTTCTATCTACCTTGATCTACCTTGTGCCTAACATATATGTTTCCTTCCCAGACCTTTTCCTTAGCCGCCGTCTGTCGTAGCAGTTTTAGCAAGTTCGGATAATCAAGACTCTGTTGTATTCACTTTCAGATGTCAAAAGAACCAAAATTTGCCATTAACATAAACTTATTGCTTTGCGGGCTCTAAAAGGAATATTCGCCTTTTCACTTATCACACTTTTCTTTCCATCTAATTTAGATGCAATCACTCTGTGCTTTGATGTAATCTTTGTGATTGAACTTCCTTCCTATGCTTGTGGGCTATTAAGACAAAGCCTAAATCTTGTCAACTACTTTCTCTTGATTTCAAAAATTATAATTTCGCCTTTATTTAGGGTTTCCTTTAAATTAATCATTTCCTCACCCCCTCCCAGGTAATGCACTTTCACTAAAGTTTTCCCTGCTATATTACAATAATTACCGTTTTCTTGATTTATTTGCTTTCGTGTTTTTAATTATAAATATTATTTGATGCAATTTTCTGTCCTGCTCTAATAAATTTTGTGTTACATCTTTTGTCTAGTAAATTCTGTTTTTCTTGCAGGTCTAGATTTTTTATAGTCTCCTAAATACAGGTGGACTAACAATTAAACTAACTGAATGTACGTTTCGAAAGTAAAATTCAAGCTCAGAAATGCATAGTTAGGAAATATTTTTTAACATTTAGTTAAGGTATGTCTTTCAGAAAATATTTTGAGAAAAAAGTTGCAGCTTTAGATTCGATGTCAGATGATATTTATAAAATTGATACCATAAAAGTGCATATTTTGTACTGATAACTGCATTTTGTACTGCTTTACTTTATAAAAGCAAAAAAAAAATATTGTTTCTATATATAAAAATATAGCTTTTTATGAAAGCAGCTTTAAAATTAATATACGACAGACTTTTCTAAATGTCCAAAATTTGAGGGTAGCTATTTCAAGTATTTAGTAGAAAAGCAGCTTTAAAATTAATATATGACAGACTTTTCCAAATGTCTAAAACTTACGAATGGATATTTCAAGTATTTTTACAGTCCATCCGATTACATAATACAATGCTTTAAAAACACATAGAGCTTCCCCGTACATCGAAATCAATAGAAAAAAGAAATTCTGATGTGTATTCAACTACAAACTGTTAAAAGATGCACATTATAATTTCATAATTTATTGAATTACCTAGGAAAACTAAGAACGCGAAAAAAGGCGGATAGCTTAAAATGAAAAATGATGTTAGCTATCAAATAACAACTGAATATTCAGGATCCCAAAGTAAAGAATTTTGAACTTATATAGCGTAATAAAGGGCATCATTATTTCACCCTCTTTATAAGATAAATGAGCATGTTCATCTTGGCAACTCAGCAAAAATTAATCAATTCGAGGTTATGAAATTTTTATTTCAGAAAGGTTCTACAACTTCAGTTAATGAATTTATGTCCTATTCAATTAATTTTAACATTTCTTCGTGTTCTGTGTTATTTACTGGCTTGGATTTGAGGAAGAAATTCACTTCATTTTGCAATCAGTGGTACGAAATGGTTTTTAATTGTGGTAGAAAGCATTTTTAAGTTATTGATTTCAACCTATTTTATACTTCAAAATATCCAAACAGAAATGTTTGCCATTTACATAACTGCAGCTGCAAGAATTCAATATTTTTGTTTAGTTCAATTAGTCTAACACGTCCTGTGAACCAATGACGTTTTTCTAAGGATAGGTTTTGCGTAACAGACCACTTTTTTGCTGTAATGCTGTGTTAATTAGCCTTATTTATTTATTTCAATGTAATTATTTGCTTTCACGAGTTTTGTTTAAAAGTGCTTACATTCGAAACAAAACCTTATTGATACCCTATTGAGTATATTTCCTTTCTCAGCATGGTTTATTAATGTACCTCATCTAGTCAGGGCCAGATTAAGATTTGTAGAGGCTCTAAGCATTTAAAATATTTTGGTGCTTCTTCTGCACTCCTCTGCATAATTCCATTATAAATCCGGTAAAGGAACTTTTTTGTGGTGGCCCTTTTTTTTGTGTGTGTTCTCAATGCCTTTTGGTGGTGCCCTTTCCTTGATGCCCTAAGCAGGTACTGATTTTGTTTAACAGTTAAACCAGCTTAGCATCCAATTTTCTTAAATTTTGAATTTGAATTTAGAATTTGAAATCTTGTTTTTTACAGATTAAAAAATGCCGTTATCATTAAGTACAAGGTGTCTGAAATGGAACAATCACGTTACTAGATTAGAACCATCATTTAGTTCCAGTTCTGTTGCAAAATATCAGCTACAGAATGTCACCAAATCATATGTACAGCTTTAGGTACTACTGTTGTATCATTTGACACTGTGAGGGTTTGGTACTGGAAGTTAAAAAAAAGGATTACGATACTCTAGAAGTACATGTACCTTGTATTTTCTAAATTTCGTAACACCAAATGAAAAGTAAAAATACCAAGAATATTGGCCATATAATTCATCACATTTATGAGGTTAGCATCTTATCTCGTGCACGTACTTCTAACCAGCATCTTTTTAAGTGTTGATTATCCGGCGAAAGCTAGTTCTAGACACGTCATGAAATCAATATGTATATTTGCTCAGCCATAATAGTACTTTTAGAAGCCCCTACGCAGATCTTGTGATAGCTCATAAGCGATTAGTGTGACTGCAGAACAATTGAAAATATTTATGTTTACCTAACTGGTAATAGAGATAATCGAATAAATAATGAAATTTTGCAGAAGTTACTTTACCTTGCAAAGAGACAAGAAATGATGAAAAGAATGATCCTGGAAACTGCTTGCACTTTCGTCCTATAAAGAAACAAATAAGATGGAACAATTTTCCTATCACTGAAATATTTGCGAGATGAAAATGGGTCACGTAATGGACATTAAACTCAACACAGGGCTACGGAGTTTTGATATTCGTTAAAATCTATTGTTTTCGTTTCTTAAGTTGACCAACTGATTGTTCTGAACAATTATTCAAATTGCTTCTAATTGATGGTACAGTAATACAGGAATCATATCGATGATTGAAATATATTTATTATTTCCGTGATATTAAATGTTGATATATAGCCGTTTAAGAGCTAGAAAGGGAAAAAAAAGATATAGATATTTTCAATGTTTCGACCACCTTAAGAAAGAGGCTTAAATTTCAACATAATGACGAATTTTTTGGCTTTCAAGTTCAACTGGTTATTTGAAAAACATCGATGATAAATAATCTCAAAGATTATTGATGCCTAAGTTATTTCTTTCCTCAGCAATAACTTATTTAGGACACTTTGTCGAAAGTTCCACTTTTGGCAAATTGTCAGTGCTAAGTGCGTTAAATAATTCATTCCAGCACAACCAGAAATGTATTCTAGTTATTGAAGATTCGAAGTTAAAGGAAAAGTTGAATTTGAATGTGGATGATATAACGTTGATGTAATATTTTGATAAATTTGATTAATTCAAAGAAATTTTGAAGATCCAAACAATCAGGTAAAAAATGGCACATAATTTTAAAAAGGACTGATTTTAAATGCATGAATGTATAAAAAATGTTTTGTATGCTTTTTTCAGTTCCTGCAACAGCAGCATATTGGGAAGGAATTTTTAGTGTCATGGAAACTAAATGGAAAACTGAACGAAATATGTGTTGTTTTGAATTTATGCACATTCCTCAAGTCTACCAAAAATCATAAAAAATGTAATTTAAAAAATTAAAAGTTTACTTTAGTTCCAAAAGTTATAAATATTTTCAGACATTTTTAACAAGTAAACATAAATCTACGTTCTACGTTTCTGACAAATCTGTAAGCTGTAGAGGCTGGTCGCCTCTTCGAAGGCAGGAAACAAGAGAGATTCGCTTCTTTTTTGCCGATACCTACGTATTTTCTAGTTACTAAATGCAGTCTATGTTATCATCTAGTCTAAGGAGTCTTCTAATTGCTAATCTTCTAAGTGCTAACCACTTAAAACGCAGATGGGAATGCGACAATTCTCCTCCACTTAAAGAGCAGTTTTGAAGAGGCACAAAAATCAGTCGACCAAGTCCAGATATTAAAGAATTAATTATCTTCCACTACATTTTAGTTCGGAGACCACTATAGGGACTATTATTTTTTCGAAACTAGGAAACGTGAAAAATCAGCCATACCCCCGGTGTTATTCAAATCACAGATCGTTCAATTGTCAGTTGATCTACCAATTATTTACATCAAGATAACATGCATGGTTAAACAGCATTATTCCTCATTAATTTATTTTTGCATTGTGTAAAAATTCTAAAAACTATTTGCTACAAAACTTCATAAAATACAATAGGATACACAAAAATCCGTAAATAAATAATATTAACTAATTACAGTATCAATATAATTAACTGTTCACATGAATTATAAAACTATAGTTACGTACAAAATTTGAGATTCAAAAACTACAATTAGTTATTATCGATCTACCAGATTTTCCGCCTTCTCCTTTCTGATTGCTTCTCGTTCTGATACTTCGCGGTTTGATATGAGATTTTTCTAAAGACTGCGAAAGATTTCCGTCTTTTCAAAGTCACATACTAAATACAAATTTCAAATCACCATTTCGATTCTTCTCCTTCCACTAGTCCGTCCACGCGTACCTTCAGCAATAAAGTTTCGATGCTGAATTTCACTCTGAAATCCATTTTAAAACCCACCTTCACCCTTTTTGGCGCCTGTAGGGAGAGCAGATCTCAAACAGGGATGAGTGGGGATCTTGATGAGAACGATTACCTACCCCTTCTCTACCATATTCGCAGCCAACCCTTCCACCGTGACTCATCCCCTATGGTTGTCAATTCAAACCCCGCCCCCTAAATGGTATCAGGCAGAAGAAAGAAGGATGGCAGGTGCTAGACAAGGCAGACATTGACTATGGCAGGTGGAAATAGACATTTTCTTACTGCAACGGTCGCAAGCGACACTGGGGACAATGTAGGAAGTGAGTGATTGTCGCAAACTCGATTCAGTTCCAGAAGTTTTTTACAAATGTAAATAACATCTAGAGATGTGATTACTTACATGGATACCAACAGTCTATAAAATAGTATTGCTAAGCTAATTTATGGACTTTGATTCCGTTTGATTCTTTTTTTCAAGCAATTCAAAAACAACTGCATTAATTATTTTACTGTAATGAAAATGAGGAACAGGGTTGAACAGAGGGAGAGAGAATAAGTTTTGTATTATTTATGTACTCGAAATTGTCAGCGTACTTAGTTTAGTTGCTAAGTATTCTTTACGCCTTCACTGCTTCCTATACTATTGGTTCTCAATACTATTTACTCCATGCACCCGTTCACTTTAGCACCTCTTTCACCATGCACCCTTTTCATCATAGCAAGATCATTCCTTCCCCTGTTTCCCCAAAGTCGAAAAATTTAAGCTTGATACCTTTATTTAAATTTATATTTTTAACCATGTGCTTTATAAATTAAAAAACGAGAAGGTGTAGAGAATATTGATAAAACTCAAAACTGGAATAAAAATAGTTTTCAGTGTTATGTTACAGTGAACAATGAATGCTTAAATGCTATTTTTTTGTTACAATGGGGCTCTTTTTATACTCACTATTTCTCCAACATAACCATCCTCACAGAAAATCAAATCAGTTAAAACCATGGGTGGGTGGGCGATAGAGAGGATTCACGCCTTACAGAGGTACTTTGTTATCATATTTTTATTATTAATTTAAATCTATTTTGCCATATTCAATTACTCGTTTATTCAATACTTTTTCTTTTTTTAAATAATAGATAAAGAATCATCAGGAAAAAAGCCCCTTCAATATAATTGCAACTCTTGAAATAAAATCCTTTTTAAAACTCATTACTTATGCGGCTGAATTCAGACAGATATTTATATTCAAACTAATGTACAGGAAAACATGTTATGCTCACTATCTTTTATGAATGATGTTAATTCATTTCCACTTTGTATGATATCTTTGCATGTGGCTATGATGCGACTCACTGCGAAGCAGCTTAGAAAATTACGGATATTAGCCTCTCCTACTTTTATTCATTTAGAATTATGATCCTGACCCCTCAATTACCACCTTCAGATCAACTAACTGGACAAGCTCTTCTGCAGGAAATATTAACCGCCATTTGATGCCTCCCGGTGCTTTTGATTCAGTTATTACTGCATATGACCACTAATGGAGGTCATTTGGCCTACTTCCGCTCATTACACAAGTGAAAAGCAGCTGCCTTTCAGTAGACACGCAATCGGTGTCCAAAATTATCATTTTTTGGTGAGGCTTTGTTGGTAAAACGAAAACGAATAACCTTCTAGATTTCTAAGAACATTAGTGCTCACCCATGAAGGGGAGAGGCGGCGGGTAGAAACCGTGGATCAAGGACCAGTTTAAACGAAAGGAAACGAATTCAGTTAAGAATATAGACACTAATAGCATCTTTCTTCGAAGTCGGATTTAGGCTCTTAGGCCTAAATTTACTGGACTTTTCTAAGTATAATCTAAAGACGAGATTAATGATAACAAAAGTCTCCGGTAAGACTTTAAACCGAAATCACGCGTGTGGGGTATATTGACACCATTTCTTTAAAATGGAAGTCTCTTCTTAAACCATAATTCATTATCACTTCATTTCTTCAGTAGCTCTCTTCTTCATAACCTATATTTTAAATCAGGTTCCAAATTTCTGATTTTCTACTTGCTAAATAATTATTTAAAAAATTATTTTCGGGTCGTATTTACTTCACGCGCGCCCTTGTATGAGTTCAAATTTCTTAAACTCGCGTATAGAATTTTAAATTGAATTTTCTTATCTTTAACTTTTGCTTTCTAAAAATGAAACATAATTCCTTTCGAATACAAGATGACACATATGAGCTAAATCATACCTTTTCAATGTGTAAAAAACGTCGCAATTTATCAGAAAGCAGCAACATTTGAAAATACTTTTTATTATATGGATAAATTTTTGTAATTTATAGATTTAATTTATTTTTTCTGAATAATGTTTCTGTGGTATTAAATTTTACAGAGTTTTATATAAATTTTAATGAAAAGATTGTA
>KK117623.1:748933-792052 GCA_000611955.2 Stegodyphus mimosarum | reverse complement strand
AATATTTATATTATCATATAGAAAAATAATAAAATTATCATTTAATATTTTTTTTTACATTTTAAGATAAGAATTTACGTGCATTTTTATACTAAATATGGTAATTAAATCTGTGCAGTTTCATATGTGCATCGATATTTGTAGAAAAATATTTGAAAATATGAAATGTAAAAAATAGTATTCTACAAAAAAAGTTCAAACAGTGATAATTTGAGAAAAGGATATATTGGTGGTAGGGTCAAATGTATCGCACGCGGATCCTGGGAGCACGCATTCTCCTGGATTAATCTACAAACATGCTGTTTTCTAAAGCAGATAATCCTCGCAGTAATTTAGATTAAGATATACAATGATGGGATCTAGCTATAAATAAAGCGTTAAAGAAATAACTCTGATTATAAATTCTTCAATTCGTTATTTATTCTTTAGCCACTTTGCAGTTTACAAAAATCAAGCTTCTAAATCCTCTTCAACTGAATTTTAAAATATCAGTAATAATGTGAATAACAGTATCTTTCAAAATGTTCGCCAGTGTGATCTTGAAATACGCTATTTTCGTAGAAACGAAGGGACAGGACTCAATAAAAAATTTCGTCATGTATATCCACTCACGGACAAATCTGTGATTTAGAAGCTCATAAAAGGCTTGGTAAGAAACATCAGTAATTCGAGCTTTGATACGAGACTTTGTTTACATAATAGATGGAAACGATGAGCGGCTTCATCTTCCCCGGAGTATCTTTCTTTCTTTTTTTTTCTTGCAATAAACAGAAGTCGAAATTGTTGCATCTATCTAAATACTAAAACACAAAACAATAATGGAACGAACGAATGCAGTGAGGTGGGGAGAATGGTTTTATTTGTGCAAAAGGAATTGCTAGATATTGCCATTACTATCTACTTCCGTATTCTTTACTTATGCATGGAAGCTATCTTCCGGATGTATCGCTGGGGAAATACTTTAAGTATCGAAGGATAAAGACTTTCTCATCTTCTATTTGATAAAATTGATGATATAAAATACAACAGCGTACATGTTCATTTTGTGCCATAGGTTTCATAAATTTTGTAAAGATTCTATTTAGCTTTAATAACATTTAATATTCGTTTGAAAGCTTGTTTGACTATAACTGTTTATCAGGAACATTTTTGAACGTGTAACCAAAGTTGCTGCACATTAAAAAAAATCAGTCATTTAAAAATGACTACAAAAGCATTTCAGAAGACAGAAAATAAAAGTTAGAAGTAATAAAAAATTCTCGTAATATTTGAAAAATACGTAATTACTTTGCCGTCATTTTTCAACTAATGCTTCCAATGAGAGTATTTTAAAATTTTGAACGAAATTAGAATTTTTTAAATTAAAATAGTTTTTAAAATGCTAAGATAATATAAAATCGACAAAAATAGATGCGATGTATCAGATTTCACACATACACATATACTCATTCCAACACACGCATACATTACCGTTCATAAAAATTACTTCACTTCTTTTCTGCTTTCAACTTTTCTATTTTGCTTACTCGAATTTTCAGTAAAATCCTTATAATTAATAGATTTATAATTTTACTTTTAAAAAAATTGAATCATATTGCTTTCAGAAACTATTAATATAGTAACATTAAAATATGTCTCCGTTCGAATACTAATATTTATTTTTGAAATTAATCATATGTCTAGTTAATATGAAATCTGATTTTAAAACTACTTTAGTGTTGTTTCGTTCAGAAATTACAGCTTGACAATTTAATTTGCTCTTTTAACACGTGATATTGTTACATTACGTTTTTTTAAATGTAACTTCATCTTATTTGCTAAAATTTATATTTTTGCACTCTTAAAACCATAAAAATAATTATTATAATTAAATTTTAATACTTATGTCACCTTCAGACTCAGCTAGCCATATTTAAGCAATTAAATTATTAACAAATTTTGAATTTACAATTTCATGAACTTTTACTTTCCTGCTAGATTTATTCTTAACATAATACCTTGAGCGGTAAGAATAAAAATTAATTTTAAATGTGATATTCCTTAATTGAATTATTTTTTAAAATTTTACCTGTTTCTTGGGTAACCTGCGTGTAGAAGTTGTGCTGACGGTCATGAGTAGAATTTCCGCCTAAATCCGGGGATTTTCTTAAACGCATTTGAGAAGTCTCTAAATAAATAAGGAATGGAAAGCTCACATGAATATTCTGACAAAAATTATAATTGAAAATAAAGCAGTTTAACAGAGGATAGAAGTTTTCATTACATCCTTTTAATTCTCTCGAAAGCAAGGAATGAAGAGTTAAAATTAATGTTAAGAAGAAACGAAAATATAAGATTTATATTAAACGTGAAAATAAAAAAGTAACTTCTCAATAATAACAATAATAATAAAAATAACTGAAAACAAAATGTAAGAGTTATGCCAGAATCATAAATAAGTTAATAACAGAAAATAAACTAAAAAAATTATAAGGATGATCAGAAAAGCAGTTTTCCAGGAGCTGCTCTTAATTAAATAATAGTTGTGGAACTCTGAAATTATTTTATGTACTAATTTCAAAATTTCAAAAAACCATGTTAAATTTTCAGCGAAATGCTTTCCTTAATAAAGAAAATATTATTAGCCGCAGATTTACACTATGGGGGGGGGAGGGGAACAACGGTTTTTCTTGTCAAGCCTTAGAAATTGTAAAAGCTTATATAGTGTGCATTAAAATCATTCTGCTATTAAATACTATATTCCCCACTGTTTTTTCACAAATTTTACTTGCGGAAATAGAGAGGGAAAAATCATGCGAATTACTGAATTTCCAAGGAACGAGATTACAGTAAAAAAGTAATAAATGTAAAGTAGTCATGTATAAACTACTGTTAATTCTCATATTATTTCTTTAGAAAAAATTTATATTCCATTGAGAATACACTGTGTGACTAACATTGCTATATCTAATAAGATATCTCATTTATACTTCACTGTAAACTGAATCTCCTGCGTTCTTATTGTATCTGCAACTCCTTAGGCAATGAAGCATTCATAATTAGAGAACGTGTATGTGCAGCCGATTACGCGAAACCGTACACTGAAAATCAGTTCGTGTTTGCTTAGCAGTGATATATTTATGTATACATTAGCTTCGTAGTTAAAATACGTGAAAATAGGAACATCTGAGAAATTTATCAATACGTACATAACTTTGTAAAAACTGCAAATCTGCTTGTAGTGAAGCTGTAAACAACTAATGGACATAAATAAAAAATGTAAAGTATTAAGTTAAATATAAAGGAGTGTAAAAGATGAGCAAAAATTCTCCATTTTATCAGTATTCTGCCAAAAGGTGCAAACAGAAGTATATGCAATTTTACCGCGAAGTTATTTGAAGTCTAGTGTATGAAAGAATTATTTAAAAATGAACAACACTTTTACAGCGCAGGAAAGTAGCAAACGATTCACCAATATGAAATTATATTTGGAAGAAACTATCCGAAAATACACATCATTACATGTCAAAGATTCCTAAATAAAGAGATCTTTATTTGCTGCATATATTCTTCAGGCATATCGACAGAATTAGTATCCAACACTCTAATACAATAAATTTATAAAATGTCCTTTTTAGAGCAACAATAAACCGCAATTAAATACTGTTGCCACTAAAAAGTATATTAATAAAATATCATCAGTATTTACGTAAAACTAACGCGTTTATATTAAAAAAATACATAACAAGCAGACGATAATAATAGTAATGATGCATGAAATCTGTATAATAAAATAATTAAAAGGGAATTCAAAATGAATAATAATTAATTTTATAGGTAATTTCTATGCTCGGTTAAGGGCAGAAATGACAGAGAAAGAGTGCCTGTAGAATAAAATTAAAAGATAATTAGGGATACAACATAAAATTATTAGAGCCACTTAAGTAACAGACAGTTTGTTTCTACTTGTCCATTGAGGAAGCCCTTAATGAGTAATGTGGTGTCTATTTTCTTTGAAGATGACCAATTCGTTGCCCTTTAAGGGCTGTATTTTGAAGCAGGATGTTGAAAGGGAAAATTTCTGATTGAAGGACATATGAAAATATATTCAAGGTATATTCTCTGATGCCTTGTCTAACATATCTTAGAGAGAAATCGAAAATTTTCTATTTTTCTTCCAGACAGTGTTTTTCCCAGTTGTACCTATATTGTTCGAACGGCTGAGGGGAATCTATGCATGGAATCGAAATTGTCGTAAGAATGTAACCAGCTATATTCTTGCAATACATAAATCCTACAACGTGTCAGATTATGAAAGAAAAATCAAGGAGCTTAGCAGAGGGACCATCATCATAAAGAAGGGGCGAAACTGCTTGTACTTTAATTAAAAATTTCGAGTCAAAGCATTTTATAAAACAGGAGTGACATGTTGAAAGATTGTCTCAACAGTAAAACTTTCGAAAGATTCATGACTTCAGTTTTCGAGGGATAACGAAATTTTATTAACAATTAATTAATAAGCAAATTGTTAATGAAAAGTCAAAAAGTATTATTTTCTTCTAAAGCGTGCTTTTCCAGATCAAGTGATTTCAGTCTGAGGATTAATTGCGATTGAAAAATAGATTTTTTGGTTTTTCTTTTGAATATCACGCAGTCTTGCGTGCGATCAGGAAGTTTATTAAGCCTAATTTAAGGAGTTAAACTTCAGAAAATCAAAGTTCTAGCAACCTGCATGAAAAATAATCGCGACAAGGTATTTCCGTGTAAAAGCCAATGTGTTAACAACACAAACACCTTCTTCCCGAGCGAGTTTTGATCCAGTGTCGACGATGAAAGAAAAAGTGCAAACAAGATGATCCCGCCCACTCACTAACGAGTTTGGCCTATGCGCCAAATTATGGATATTACCTTTGCCCTGGGGTAAGTAAGGTAACTGATAAAGAAAGGAACTATCAGAACCTTTTTTTTTTCTTTTTAGCAGAAAAGGGACTTCTTGCAAAGCTCGAAAAGCACTTTAAGTTACTAGTCGTTACATTTTCTAATTGTCTTCAAAGCAGGAAGCAGAAATAGTGTCGCTTCCAATTAGTTCTGATTAGAACAATTATTAGCATAATGAACTAGATAATTTAAAAAATTTAAAAATAGATTTTCTTTATTTTTGAAAGAAAAACACAAGAGACATTTTCTGTAGCAAATGTTTCTAGAAAGGCAAATAATTTTTTTAGGAGTAAGAAAATTCTGGTGAATTAGCTGGCTGCATGGGAGTTTTCGTGGTTTATCCCATGTTGTGAGATGAATATGAGTCAATTTCCTTTACAAAGTCTGTAGCGTTCTGCTATGTCTAGAAGCTTACATCAAAGTACCCACTAGACTGAAAAGCGAGTTATCGTTTCAGTCTGAAGCAAATGGCAAAATCGTAAGAAGATCAAATTAATCTTTCTATTTAATTATTTAAATGAACAAAAGACACTATTTGTGCTACAGATGAACCTGCGCTACTTGCGAGTATTATCATAAGGCGAAGTTAAATTCAAATAAAGATAACGTAGTTCGAGACTACAAACAAAATAGACCACTTAAGCTGAATATAATTAAATCAGCGTATTTTAAGCTTAGGCTAGAAAAGATGACTGAAGTCGGAATAACTTTGACAGAGCCGGCGATAGAACATAACTGCAAGACAAGACTGCCAGAAGTTGCGACTCTAAAACACTCAAATTCTTGGGTTAAATACACAACTAATTTGCATTCTGGTGAGGACTTTGGAAAGAAAGAAGCTAAAGTAAAGGTTTAAATCATAACAACTTATATGGTATCTTCCTCCTTCCAGCATGCCTTCACCACCAGGATTTGGTTTTGGGTCCCCTAATCCCCATTCGCACTTTAATCCTCTGGCCGGCCAGTGTTTTCGGAAAGAAAGCACAAATTTCCCAACACTACTTGAAAAGCAAAAAATTATTTTCTTGATTTTTATGTAAAAATTCTCCCGCTATTTTGCACCTGGTTTTGTGTACTTTAAATACATTGCCTTAATTTCTTTGACATATTTTAATATGCACGTTTATATACGTTCTTACAGATATCAGAAAAAGTATTCTAGGCCGTATATATACGACTTTGTCGGTTAGAAGGCCTTCATGATGTAACGATTGTACACTCGACGCGTATTAAAGTGGTCCATGCTGGAGAGATCCGGCGAGGAAAATTGCACATTTTTCATGTCTCCTGCTTCAAAATAACCTAATGACTCTACAAATTGGTTAATTAACATAAAATACTTTAAATCCTTAGCGAAGGAATCTTCTTCTTAAGCAGATAACTTAGTGCATTTTATCAGGATCGAAATAATGCAATACAATTAAATAGATGGACATTTTCTTTCAAATTTCGGCATTTAAAAAAAAAAAAAAGAAAGGATTTTTTTGCAAGACGTTCAACTGCAGTATGCAGTCGCAATGTATTTATTGAAAGAAAAGAGGCGACAAGTATAGAAACAAGAGACCAGATTCTTCTGAATGAAATATTAAGCACCTGGAAACGCATACCTAAGAATTTTTCATCTGGCCGCTTCTTGTAACAAAACGAAGGTTACGAAATAGCAGAAACGTATCAGGAAAGAATTAATGGGAAGTATAGGTATGAAACTGTCTAAGTTCGGCGATAGAGCAACCCTGACATAAAAAAGTATTGCTAATTGGCATCCAGGCGTGAAAACTATTCCAGAAAATTCTTCGACCAACACAGTTTAGAAATGATCACACACTGGTGTTCAAATTGCTTTATTAATTTGAATCAAGTGTTGTGCTGTCGTACAGACTAATAGAAATACGGGTAAGAAGAATTATATCTTGAGATTAAAATAGATAAAATAAAAACTAGACAGAAAAAAAAGTATCACATGATTAATATGCACTTAAATGTAACATGTACATATAAAGGATATGAAAGAAAACAAATAAGCAATTTATTCATTTAATAGAAAAACTAATTAAAATATGAAGTAATTAATTTTACTTCCATACTTTCGTAAAATTTATTGTATTCAAATTCCTAGTGTTTAATATACATAATCTCCAATTCCTAGAATATAATATAAAGCAGATCAGCGATTCCCAACACTTTTCCACCCCAAGTCCCTTATTTTCACTACTAGACGATCATCTCCCCTTTCTAAAACTTGAAAAATACATATACATTTATTTAAATTTAGATTATTTTTAAATGCGTTTTATAAATAAAATAAGAATAAGTAGAGAAAATTTTGATAAATGTGAAACATGTATAAGGCATTTTCTCCCCCTTTCTGCACGCCTTTGTGGTGTAAATGGAAGCATATTTGACACGTATTCAAGAGTTCCAGTGTTCGAGTCCCGGCGAGAGCACTGCACATTTTTCACGTCCCCTGCTTCAAAAAAACCTAATGACTCTAGAAATGAATAAAAGTAGTTTTTATATTCCTAAACTAAGGCTAAATATTTAACAGGTAAATAAAAGGCTGATCGACTTTCCTTCTGAAACAATAAAATTCCTTCCAGGAGGGAATTCCTCTGTTTGAGTATCCCTGATACAGATAAATGCATATACTAACGTAGATAGATAAATAAAGTAGATCTATTGTAATATAAATTTAATAGAATATAGATATTCATTCGTGGAATCTAATATCCTATTCTCTAATAAAAGACGTAACAAGCGAAAGAGCACAAACACGCATCACAATTCAGACCGATTTTTTGACGAAATTGGGTGGATTGTTGGTAGTCTATCCGCTATATTTTACCTATATTTAATATAATGAGCGTGCTCATAAAATATAAAGTGTTTTCAAGGAATTCGCGCAAGAGTAATCAGGGAATGTGTGTAAATTGATCAACACAAGTTATTGTAATATTCTGAAAACAGCACTATGCAAGATACTTTTTTGAGTCTCTTTCCATTCCTTCAACTATTGCCTTTGCTCTCATCTAAATATTTCAACAGAATGCCAAATAGATTCGTGCTATCTGTCATCAAACAGGGTTGCATGTTTCCTAAAACTGAATCTGATTTTTGATTCATAGGAAACTTGATTACAATTATTTTAATCATAATTGAATCAAAATCTAATTTAATTAATAGTTATACAATTCACATAAGTCATTTCATTTTATCCCTAGTCTTTATGCTGCTCTGTTGGCAAGGTGATGGAGAAGCCACCTGCTATAACATTAAGCTGGAGTTCGATCCAGGTGAAGGTATGGATGTTTGAAAATATATTAATGTCTTCGTCTATATAATGTCTGTCGAGCCAAAGTCCTTCCGTGAGGCTGTAGTAAAGGAAGAGGGAGAAGAAAACCCTCGTATTCACCCTCGTTGTGTTCTCCTTCAAAACTGGAACGGAGTTGGACAAAAAGAAAAACTGATCCTTACATAATGTCCCAGTCCCAGGCGAAATATAAGCGCTCTTGCCCGCTATCTTCATGAATCGAGATCATTTTATATCAGAAGGCTAAGAAACAACAACAAAGCATGCCTTTAACTATGTATCTTAAAAAGGATTATTACATAAATTTCTATGGATCTGCTAGCTGTTTCAAGCAAATTTGATTTTTTATTTTTTATTAATTTAGAGGCTTTAAATTAGAGTTCGCAAAATAAACTTAAACATTCATTTATTTAAAAAAAATTCTGATACGAAACCGATCTAACGCAATTCTTCAATGTAGTTTATTAGTGGAACAGGAATTAACCATAGCAATAAAATTATTCATATAAAGTCTCCGGCTTGAAGACAGAAACTATTTTTTATAAGGAAGTGATGTGGTAATAACAAAACTTAAAACTATATCTAGTTTTTGAAGTTACCGTTATTGTAAACTTATTTAATAACAAAGATTGTAATAATAGAGTTCTAAAAGGAATAAATCAGCTTTATGTTCTTAATTTCCTATACAAAAGCTCAATCAAAATCACCACTCTCTGTATATGTAAATTAAGGATAGAATGTCAGGACTTAATAGATTCGGTTTAATGAAGTCCCAAGCTGCCAGTCAACATTACTTTCTACCTCATAATCAGCATTACAACTGACATGCATTCAATTTTTAAAAGAATAGCTGCTGGATAATCTAAAAGCATTCCCTAAGAAACTTACGTTAAATATTCCTTTGCATTGTTAGTCCCTATAAAATTAATATGGTACTTTGTAAAATAATTGTATAAATCATGAAAACTTGACTATTATTCCATATAGCTCTCAGTTGGGGAGGGGAATTTTTCAAGGCAGTTTAATATGTAAGTTTTATAATATGCAGTTTAATAAAAGTAGTATAATTAGTTTCAGGGAAGCCTATTATTTAACTGTCAAGTATTTAATTTTAGTTTATGAATACAAGAAACTACTGTTGGTCAAGTTTAGTATTCATCAACATTTTTCATACTTTTTTCTGCTTAATTTATAAAAGCATTTCAATCTAAATATACATGTATTTTTCGAGTTTTATCGAGCTGATCTTCTGAGTTATGATGAAATAAAAAATTAACTAGGTTTTCGTTTTTAAATGTTTAGCTAATAGTTTTATTTATTTCCTTTATAAGGTATTTTCTCTTCCTTCCAGCATGTCTTCATGGTGTAACGGTAGCATACTAGCGCGGGTTCAAACAGTCCAGGTTCGAGCCCCGGCGAGAGCATTGTACATTTTCCGCGTCTCCTACTTTAGAAAATCGTAATGACTCTACAGTATTCTCCGAACTAAAAGGTAGTGGACAACAATTCGTCATCTCCAGGATTTGGCAATTGGGTCCCATCATCCCCAGTTTCCCTTTAAAGGGGAATATATAATATTTTTTCTCCCTGCTTCCAGGATGAGTTCATGGTGTAATGGTAGCATACTCGGCACGTATTCGAGAGGTTCAGGGTTCGAATGCCGGGCAGAGCACTGCACATTTTTTCTGTCTCGCGCTCCAAAGTAACCTAATGACTCTACACATTATTAGTAGAAACTCAATGTAAATAGAATGACGCAGTTTTAAATTTGTGTTTCAAACTAGGCCATTGAATAATCTGCAACAGATCTCAACGTAACGTCCACGCAAAATGTTGCGCAATTTCATGACAAGGACTTGCTTAAAATCACTTTGTAACACTCCAGATTTCAAACTGAATCTTGTGCTTACTAAATACATTATTACCAGACCTTAATTTAGTTGTTCATTGCAAAACTGACAATGCGAGATAGACTTCAAGGTGTTGATCAGTAGATAACTCTTACAGCTGTCAGATTCTAAGTCATAAAATCAGTATTGGAGCTTAAATGTGTGCAGCTCGCTCTCTTTTATTTTTCTTCCTAGAGTAATTTCAGGTAGTTCAAATCGTGTCTATTCAGAGGAACAGCTGTCTACAAGCTTCTATTCAATAATTTACCTGATAATTTGCTGCTTACAAGCTATTAATGAATTTTAAATATTAAAAAATAATTATAGTTGGTTATGAACTTGATGCATGTCTCATGGAAAATTCAATTATCAAATACATGGATAAGTTCTCCTCATTCCAGACTTTTATTTCCTCGGAAACTAAATATAAAAATATACACAGCCTCATTAATTTTGATACAGTCATGTGAGGAATCTATTTCTTTTAAAATGCCTTATTTTATGCAAAAATTTTAAATTTGGAATATTTTTCTCTAAATAAAAACGTCATAAATTTTATATCTGCTTTTATTTACTGTAAAAAGTGACATTTCTTATTGCTATGCAGGCTGTAATCAAGGCTATAACGAATCCATTGTCTTCTCAATAAGATTAAAAAATGATGTAATGAATTAGTATGATCTGTTCTGTTAGTTCTATAGACATAATAACTATACATATTTTACTACGTCGCTTTTGAACTGCAATTAAGATGCGGCGTTTGCAAGATAAGAACATTTTAATGCATCAAGTAACTAGCTGTTCGGATGTTGGAACATGGTAGTTGTATAATTTGAAAAGCTGAAACTACAATGAAACTTGAAGCGATAATTAATTTTGAAACAAGGCACAAACAAAACATAAACTTTCCACCTGAAATCTTTAAAGTGTTTACTATTGAAAACTCTTATTTATTTCTAGTTTACTTCATACTGTCATACTGCAGCCGTGTTTTCTTAGAATTGATGTTGCAAACTGTGGTTTGCTTTGGCGGTTGGCTCATCAGTATGCAAGCATCCAACTGAGTCCTTCACCAAGAAGATTCTCCCACAAAGCAAGCGAAAAGTTAAAGTTCTAAGGCTAAAAAAAATTCTTCACACTCAACAGTAGCCCATCAGTATTCATATAACCTGGCGAAAGCCAATGACCCTGTCTGAGGAAGGTGGTGGCAATCCAAACTTTTAGTCGCCAGTCCCCCCTTCCAACTTTGAAAGCGAAGAAGGTGATGGAGGGGGGGAGCTCTGAGACATTGGTGAGCATGGTGCTAGCGTATTTATGTCTGAAAGTCGTGCGGGTATTTAATGACCTTCTTCACTATCCTGTCTCATGAAAAGGAGAGCTATGATAAGAGCTGTATGTTTTTCTCCATAAGTTTATAGCGCGCTTGTCTTATTTATTTCGGGACAAAACCCGGTTCTGCGTCTTGCACGTAGCTTTATTTATTGCTGAAAACGCAATGATGGCCAAACTAACAAATAAAATTAAACGGGATAAAAATAAAAACAGTTTAATGTGCCTGTAGGAACAAGGTTTGTTTTGTGTACCCCCGCTTGTTGCCAGTCTAAATACTTTTAGTGAGATTCCACTATTCTACAAGGCTGTAATTTAAACTTAAATTGCAACCGTTTAATTTATTTAGACGTAAGAGCTATTTTAACTTAGATAATAAAGAGCAAAATGAGCCAGAAATTTAGGCAAAGCACGCACACATTTTATATTAACAATACGCTTTACAACACGGCATCAATTTTACAACTGGCATAAGCAAAACCGAATTCCAGTACACCGCGTCATTCGTTCAGACTACTGAACCTGATGGTAATATGCAATATTCTAGTTAAGTACTTATGAACTAAAGTGCCAAACTGTAAATTTTATTTCAATAAGTACGATTTATTTTATTTGGTCATGCGTATGCACGTTTTTCAGTCTTAAGTATATAAAATATTATTACATTTTTTATATTTAATATAGAAAAATATGTAAAATAAAAAAATAATGAATTTATTTGGCACCAATAAATAAATAAATAAAAATTAAGAGAAAAGGAAGAAAAAAAGTTTTTTAATTTATAGATGACAAATTATTTAAAAATTTTCAGCTGTAAATTCAAAAATTTTATTATTTAATTAACCAATAAAATTTTTTGAGTGATCTAATTATTTAATCATCAATACCAACAGCATTTACGTCGCCCAACAGGGATAGTGATTAGTGAATCTGACTGCTGTACCAAAGAGCCCGGGTTCAGATCGTGGAGAAGGCATGGATGTTTGTATAGTATCTGTACGGTATAAGGGCATACAAAATATACGGCGAGCCAAAAGTCCTCTCGAAAGGATGGTGGTAGGAGATGAGGGGGTGGGAAACCTTTAGACTCGTCTCCCCAGGTGCACTCTTTCAAAACTGGACGCTGAACCGAGCAAAGTGGTAAGCAAAGCGAGATTAATCATAATAACAACAGCAGCAGTTACAGAACGAAACGGACTTCATACTGAAGCAATAAAACAACCTAATGAGAATATTTTCTATTTTAGAAATTAAACTTAAAAAAGTAATTGTACCTTTCAAATTTATACTGAAAACGCATTATTAGTCCGATGACAGAACTCATTTTATTTCCCTAACAAACTATGTGTCAGCAGTAGCTACGCTATTGCTTTAATGGTCATGTAAATCTCATCAAACAATCTATCTCCAGGTTAAAAATTAAACACAAGAAAAGCATACCTCTTTAATTGCTCCGATCTCGGAAGAGAAAAGACAACAACACCTCGCCTTTCCTTGTCTTCAAAAACGTTTAGCGCCGCCTCACCACACTCCCTCACCTTCTTTCTTAATCTAGAGGTAGTTCCTCTTAATTTTCACTATTCCTCCCCCCCTCCCACCAGCTTAAGCTGAAGACTTATTTCCATAATAGCCTCTTCCGTCAGAATAAAAATGAGCCACAGTAATCGAGATCATTAAGGGTTGCCCTTAACTTCATTTTAAATTAATTTTTGAAGTGTAAAGTATGTGTTCGTGTTCGCTTTCTTACCCCCTCCCCGTAATTTTTATCGCTTACTTTTTATCTCCCTCATTTAGGTTGGATTTTAAGTGAATAAAAGAAACTGGAGAATTAAAACTGGATGAGTGACGGGGTGTAGGCGAGAGGAAGAGTAAACAGGAGTGTTTGGAATTTTGGGATATGTTCGGGGAACTAGTTTAAGGTGGGCTTCGATACAAAATACCCTTTTGGGAATTTTGCTTAGAGATGATGCGGAGAGAGAAATTTAAATACGTGCCTGTAATCATTAAAGAAGAAAAATTTTAGGAGGGAATTTTTATGTGAATGATGCTTTTTTTTCTTTACTGTAATGTGATCAAGAAATTTTAGATTCATAACTTAGTACTTTTTTCAAGAAGGGTTTTACTTTCTTGATTCCCCAGAAGTAATATTTTTAAGGAACAAGTTTTTCATATTGAATACAAAGTAAGAATGGATACTTGAAACTAACCAAACAAAAAATGAAATAACAACGTGTTTACTGTCTAACTGTATTTATATTTAGACGTTAATACAAAATTTCCAATGAATAAATACTGCAGACACGTTGTTGATTTAGAATTAAAAAATTTTTTAAAGATTTAAGAAGCAGCATGTTGCAACAATCGGATGTTTAGTTTCATGTTGTTTTATTTTAACTGGCTTGAAAAATCTAGGGCAAATGGATTGCATCGTCATTCCCCATCAGAAAAAATACGAAACTGTCTATGCAGCTAATCCGTTCGCCTGGACTTGAACCCGGTCGAACTACCGGTGTTCAGTGATTTTACCGCTTGACCGCTGGAAGGCCAAAAATGGCATGAGATTCTTCCAGATTGCTAATGTATTGTATGTACTAACCACTTACATGACAAGAAGACTCAGAGGACGTAAAAATTTCCTACTTTCTTCCTCACCAAAGAGCAAATTGGGTGATGGAGATAAGAGTTAGTCGATCAAGTACAGATGACGACGAATAATTTTCAGTCACATTTTAGCTGTCCGTCACTGTACAGAATAATCGATTTAACAAATTAGCAAACATGAAAAAACAATTTTTCTTTTTCCGATCTTCGAATCAGAGATCTCACAGTTTGCTAGCTAGAAGCGCTAACCACTTATACCACAAGAATAAGCACAAGGGTTTGCAAAAACTCCTTGTATTTTTTTAAGAGACGTATGACAAAAGCAAGAAAACAGAAATAGATCTAAAGTTATTCTAATGTGCTTTTTTAGATCGCTAGAACCTCAATGTGTATATGTGTATACACATATGTTCATTTAACTTATTTTAATTAAATTAACATATGCATTCTATTCAAATTTTTAAACTGAGAAATGTCAGTGTTCTGATTACAGCCATAAAACATATAATTAAAATTTATTGGTATTTGTTAATTCATTTTATGACTGAACTGTCTCATCCAAAGATGATTCTCATCTAAGGATGTGAAAGTAATTTTTTTTCATTAAAGATTTTCTTCCCGTAATTTTTATGAATTGTAGTGACATTAAAATTGAAATTAAAAACGGGATATCTATGGCCAGTAGATGTTTTATGGACTTAAAAACCAACTTAAATCCAAATTAATTAACATAAAATTCAAAATAAGTTTATAAAAGACTTGTGACCCTGTATGGAAGATAAGACTTGTGGTCCTCTATGGAAGCGAATGATGGACACTTATCAAGACAGAAGATGATCTACTGCTGATTTTTGAAAGGAAAACTGTAAGGAACATTTTCGAACCGGTGAGGCAAAATAAACTGTGGAGAATATAATATAACCATGAAATCTATAGGAAATATAATGAACATGATTTTGTCAAAATTGTACAGGCGTCTCTTATCAAATGGCTAGGCCATATTTATAGATATGATGATGCATTTCCTACCAAAAAGATAAAATTCTCGAAAATAGGGGGAAGCGACGGAAAGGAAGACCATTCCTTAGATAGCCAGATAATGTGGAAAACAATTTGAAACTGATAGGAGTAAACCGATGGGAAGATGAAGAAACTTTGGAGTGGCAGCCTTAGCCTGCAGCAGGCTGTAGAGCTCAAGAAGAAGAAGAATCTGGATGAATCTAAATATTACCTGATAAGATGCGAATAAATTCTTTTGTTTTTACTAAGAATACATAACGAAGGGAAAATGAATTCTTATTCTTGTATAAATGTTCATAGATAAAAATATTTCTCTAAAGGAACAAGCAAACGTCTGAGTGAAAAAAGGCATTTTAGCGGTACTTTATTTTAAATACGTACGTACGCTACGTACTTATTTCAGAAGAAGAAAGTTGTAATAAAATTTTTGCAATTATTCTGTGCTATAAAACTTGAGATTATGCTATTTACCAAATAAACAACTAAGTGAAGAATTAAGAGAGACTTTCATAAAGGAAGTACAAGTGTATTATCTTTCTTAAAAGACTATATCATGAAAAGCGACCATTAATAATAAGTTCATTAAAAAATCTAGGCAGTCATAGTGAATAGAATAATCACTTAAAATACTGGAATTTCAAACGGATTTGAAAGGAATGAGAACTACTGCGACGAAAAAGAAAGAATTTTAAAGTTCAAATAAGTGCCACATTATCGAGGTTTGTTTAAATTTCAAATATATGCCAGTGCTATATGATCCATCTTTGTTAAAAAGTCGTCTAATAATCTGTTATCATTCCACTATAGTAGGTCAAAACTAGAACAAGTATGACGTCCATTATTAAAATCTGTTAATTGACAGTGTTAAAAACAAACACATGAGTTGTTTATATGTTATCACGTTTACATTTATTGTTTTAAAAGCATTCTGTGTAGAAATATTCCTTATATCTCGTAAAAATTTGAAACTTTGTTTACTATGAATGCAGTTGCTGTTACTCATAATCTCCAAAATAGCTTTTCTTTACCTAAAAATTTATCTTTAAGAAATATCATCATCACGCCTCCTATGGCATTTCAAACAACCACACAGACAGCGTCCAAATCCGGGATATTTTATATCGATAACGAGAGATATTCGGTGGCGGTGAAATTATCTTTTGCTATGTTTATTACGGAGCATTTCACAAGCATAGCTACAAAGTGCGGCATCGTGAGAGCGAAAAGAGACCATTTTGAGCAGATCGCTAATTAAATATTCATCATTCTTCCAAAATGATGGTGCTGTGTGGGGGGTTGTGCACTTATGGCATTGGCTAGGACAGAAAGAGATCTTCAAAATAAAAACTGTACGACTAGTTGGCAACAATGGTATATGCTGGAATATGGGAAACAGGATAAACATGAGCAACTGGCAGTCAGAACAGCTGCACTGCGAACTATTTGTTAATGCCATCAAAAACAGATGCATCAAAAGAAAGAAAATTAAAATTATTCTATGTGTTCGGAAACTTTATTTAGCGTATAATCATTATGCAACTTTTATTTATTACTTGTGGATTTACATAAAGTGCATGAGACATTAATCTTCATATTTAAGATTATAATCTTCATCTCGCCATTTAAAATATGAAAGATAGGAAGGTTTCAAAGTATTAAATGTAAAAAACATTAACGATATTTCTTTTTTTTAAGATCTACGATAAAGAACTTAACTAAATTTGAGATTATTAAATAACTTAAGGAATGAGGGTAGTTAAATAGTAAGTCTTTGGAATTGCTTTCTTTTCAAGTATTGGACTGCTGAAAAAAGAAATTTTCCTTATGTAAAATCACCAAATTAATAATAGACAACGTTTAGAATTCCTTTGGAACAGCTGCTTAATATTAAGAAGATTTTTTTTTCTGGGGAGGGGTTCTTTTTTGATAGTGAAAATGAAAATCCAGTGTACTGTTAATAGTCACCAAGTCCTATTACAATGAATTTGACAGGAAATAACGATTTATTTACGTGATTTTTTCAGCAAAACTAATACAGGCATTCCCCGCGTTTCGAAGTTTGCTTTTCTAAGCTTGCTATTAATAATGCAAATGTTTTACATTAATTAATTAACTATTATTCTATTAGTGCTTTATATTCTGAGAGTGAATGGCCACATGCGTTCACGGATGACTCTGTGTTGGCTGACAGTATTAATGCAGGCGCTGGCGTCTCTTGCAAGCTATTTTAATTTAATAATCCTGTTGGAAGGAAGAACTGCTTTTGATGCTGAGATCACGGCCATACACATAGCCTTAGCCCAACTCGATTGTCAACTTGAATATTTTTCAAAGGTTGTCATGCTCTGTGATTCTAAAGCAGCGCTTCTAGCTACTTCTTCTTTTGAATCACCAATGCCTGTTGATGCTTTAAAATGTCAGCAGTTTCTAAACTACTTAGCTCAGGATTGCAAAGAAGTTTCTTTGCAATAGATAGCATTATTCTGTGCCTTCATGGAAATCATAAGACAGATTTGTTGGCAAAGAAAGGGACCAGTATTGTGCAAATAACTGACACCTATATCCCCTTTTCATACTGCCAAAAGAGTAATCAAACATTACTACATGGAAGCCTTCTGGAAAGATATTACTGAAAGGAACAATAACAAAGTACGATTTAAAATGGTTTTTGACGCTCTTTTATGTCCCAGAAAGAAATCTGCTGCTGTCTTTCGTCTTGTTACTGGCCATGATTGCCTTTTAAAACATCTGCATAGAATGAACATTACCCCAAACCCAATTTGTAAATTGTGCAATCTTCGTGAGGAAATGGACGCCTCACATCTGAGTCGTTGCCTTTCACTTAATGCTGGATCACTCTCGGAGAGATACTGAAAGGAGAGACACAAAATAGATTTGTAGATCATTCTGTAGACTCTTTTTTAGGTTTTGCTATTCACTTTACTGTTCATTTGTTCTGTCTATAGTTGTATTTGTAATACGCCATTAAAAATAATAATAATAATTAAAAAACATTAAGAGTCAGATTTAACACTCTTGACTTATCTAGTCATTTTTATAACATCAGAGGCAAGAATTACTGAACTTTCATAAAATATGAAACGAATTATTGCATACACTGGAATATTATTAACCACACGTTATTAAGCTTTCAAGTGACCAATTCTGTGTCAAGAGGATTCTATGTCAAGAGGACAATTCTATGTCATTGTATGCCAAGTGACCAATTCTATGTCAATTCTATGCCAATTCTATGTCTTACAAGAGGAAAGGAAATTAAACTCAAATTTCTTAAATTTTCAATTTTCGATAGGAGTTTTGGTGTTTCCGATTGGAGTTTTGGTATAGGAGTTAAGCTCTTAAATCAGCAAGAGATTGTTATATCCAGTACATAAACATCATCTACGACTTTAAGTATTTTATAGCTTTATGTACAAACTACAGTGTAGGAAATTTCGACGAAAAATATACGTAGAGTTCAAATAGTTATGATCTGCTACCACATAATTTAATAATTTTTGGCATTGTTTACACTTTCATTTCAATGCAAATTAAAAATTTGTGATATTTCATCTTCGTTTTTGATTAAAGGGATAAAAACAAATGATCGTGAGATAATTTTATATAAGTGAGTATTTTTATTGCGGAATGAGAATTTTTAGAAAAAGAATTAAGATTATTAATATAACTTGTACATTTATAAAAAACGGACTCTAATAATTTAATTATAAAGTAGTCGCCCAGATGGTGTAGTGGTTAGGGGAGCCTACTACGGTACCGAAGGGCCCGGGTTCGAATCCCGGAGAAGACATGGATGTTTGTAAACGTATAGTATCAGTGCGGCATGGCGGCCCTTTAAATATGCGGCGAGCCGAAAGTCCTCTCGTGTGGATTGGTGGGAGACCCCTGGATTCCCTCCCCGGGGTGCTTTCAAAAATGGGGGTGGAAAATAGAAGTCCAACCTCTCTTCAGAATAGGCTCTGGCAATCATTCTTCCATGTACGACAACAACAACAACAATTATAAAGTAATTTATTTCCTACATGTCTACAGTTCTGTGTTCTTATATTTAGAACATCACGTATATGTGCAACATCGTAAGAAACTTTCTCGTTCCTTACTGCATGCCTTAGTTATGCTGCTGGAAGTATGTCTGACTGGCATTCGGGAGGTCTGGAGTTCAAATCGCGGCTAGAACAGGGCTGATTTCTCTCTCTTCCTGGTTCCAATATATATATTTATATAATCAATACCTATATCTATATCTATATATTGAAATGTAAAAAAAATGTATTCGATATCCTAAGCATATCTTCAAACTTTTTTTCATTTTTCAAAAATTGTGAAAAAATTTCTAGGCTATAAAGATATTCGTTATTGTAAACAGACAATTAAACTTTTCAAGCTGATATCTCATCATACAAAGGCTTAAAGAGTGTTTTTAAATAATAACACAGTTATTAATCTTTCAAATTTATGTCTTACTGGATCCAGAATTTTTCAGAAATCTACGGCTTCGGTAGATGATTCAAAATTCCTATTATAATTTTTTATATTATTTAAAAATTGTTAAGTGTGCTTAAAAATTATTTTAACAATTTGACTGTAAACTAATTAAAATAATTGCAAACGTTCATCTGAAATGGCTACATAATAAAAAGAAAATATTTCCTGAATTTTCTTCATCTTAATGTAGTAAAATAAAGAGAAATACAATAATAGTGCAATATAGTGCAAATTTATCCAATGCAAATTGGCGTATAATAATTTCAATCCTACTAACAAAATTTCGAAATTGTGTCTTAAAGATGTCCCTTAAAAATATAAGGCACAAAACGCCTTTAAAAGTATTCCTAATATTAAAAAATGAAATAAAAATTTCAAAATAAAAAAAAATGTGTTTCAATAAAAAAAAGGTAAAGTTTATCATTAGGTAAGCTCAAATGCTTATAGTAAACTCATCAAATGCCTCAATAGTCGATCATCCAGTCCACGACTGCAATTTTTAATCCACCCCTTAACAGGTTTGCTTGCCAATGGCTACAAAATACAGGAGCGCCTTGCTTAGACTTGATCATCTTTTACGAAAGCAACAAAGCCCCTATCATTACAATATCATCAATTATGAAAGATAGCCTCGCCACCTTTAAAACGACAACCCCCTATCGCCCCCTCTTTTCCATTTCGACCCTATTTCTTTTTTTCCCTCTTTTGTACTTTTATGTCACACTTAACTGGAAATGAGGGTGTTAAATTTTATACATAGCCAGCGAGATTTGTTGCTACAATTTGATTCAAGGGAAGCAAGTGGCTGAAGCGGTAACTCAAAATGAGTCTTGCCACGTTAAAGAACTTCTGTTGGAGAAAACATATTTTTCGCGAAGATAATGAATTTCCAATTAAATTTTAGAGAGAAGTCTTTGAGATACTGCATAATTTAAAACTGTTTTCTGATAGATGTTAAGGAAAATTCCGTAATATGAAATTCTGTTTTAAGGCAATTGAACGAAGATATGCGAATCTCAGCTATGAATATATTTAATAGAAGGCATATTGGAAATATTTTAAAAAAAGATTTTTTTTTACCTCCATTAGTGTAGGCAGATGAATAAATTACCAGAAACCAAGAAACGAAATGCATACTAAATGAATAAAAGAGTTAAAATATGTTCAGTAGTTTTAATCTAATACTAGAATTGTAAAGGAAAGCTAATGGAAAACATTTTAGCTTAAAAATTCCAATGCATAATTTTTTATTCAAAGAATTGCGGCTAAAAATAATGAAAGTTTTCTTTTATCAATTTGCTTTTTTTCGCTTCCCATTTAACTCGGTTTCGAGAAATGAAATGCGAGATAAAGTACAACTGAATGTTAATCAAGCAAATATTTATAATCTATGAATCATATAAGCGTTTCTTTATCTTTAGGTTAATAAATAATTTAAAGAAAGTGTACAAAATTTCAGTTCTTAAAGGAAATGAGTAATCATCTCATGTTTTAAGAGAATTATAAACATCAATTTAATATTAAAGAATCGAAATCAAACTTCAGTCAGGCATAATATTATAAATTTTTACGTAGATATTTGTTTGAAACATCTCCTTCAACCTGTCGCTTAAGTTTCAACTATTCAGTTATTTTTCCGGATGTTCATAATTATGTACAGTATGCAGGATTATATTTGAAATTTTTATGCCAAATAAAAAATTTAGAACATTTGAGGGGTGAAGAGGTTTGAACACTTTGCTTGCATAAATATTTTGATGATTAATTGAAAGGAATTCCAACATTTACGTTGAAATAAAATTTTTTAGTTTATTTAAATATTAGTTAATATGTATTTAAACTGTTCGATTGCTGTACAAAATTTGGATTTGTTATAACAAAGTCTATAGAAATGTAAATTTCAAAATTTGCAAAGTTTGCATTAAGCTACTTTAGTATGAATACCATTTAGAGCTCACAAAA
This sequence comes from Stegodyphus mimosarum, assembly GCA_000611955.2. Taxonomy (NCBI): domain Eukaryota; kingdom Metazoa; phylum Arthropoda; class Arachnida; order Araneae; family Eresidae; genus Stegodyphus; species Stegodyphus mimosarum. The sequence goes on along the minus strand of KK117623.1, from coordinate 770,521 downwards.
GTATTCGCAGTAATTGAAAAAATCATTAAATTTGAGATAAAATAACACGCTGAATAACGGTTACTGAAGGAATTAAAGCAACAAGAATAAGAATAATATTCATAAATTTGCAGGACTAGTTTCGAAGGTTTAAATATAGAACCTTCTTCTTCAACATAGAGGTGCATATGACGGAAGAGATGGCAATGATAAGAGAAGATAAAACAATAAGAATGAGGGGAAGGAAGTCAAGCTACTGGCCCCCTCTACTGATGAAAAATGAAAATGACTATGAAATGCATAATTTCCTTAAAAGATGAGGGTACAGAAGGTTTGAAACTGGGATCGTTAACTATATTTCATTTCTATGTTTAAGCTGTATTTAAACACAGTTTAACTACATTTAAAATATATTTAAAACTATATATCCATTTTTTGCCTTGATTATCAATGTTTTATTTCGGCATTACATGTAAAATGTTTTCCTTGTAACTTTTGTGTTCGGACAACAAAAACTGGTAGGGAAAAGAGACCAACTCAATGAGAGCCTCAAACTTGTATAGATTTTTGAAATATTGTATATAAAAATTTTTTAGAATTAATAACCATTATACTAATTGACGATAGAGGTCTCAGTGAGTTGATCGGAATGAAACCGGTTCTTGTTGTTCAGTTAATTGACTTTGTTTAAAGCTTCAAAACACTTTTCCTTTGACAAGTTCTGTTTGGAGCTTAAAATAAAAAAGGATTAACTTTGGTTTTCACTGTTTTTGTTTTTTCAACCTTTACTTTCTTTGTTCCAAATGTATATAATAAAATTTGCAAATATAGTTATATTTTAACTATATTTAAAGAATATTTAAACTACATTATATTTATATTTTTAAACTATTACATTTCCTGTATTTAGACTATATAATTCTATATTTAAAACTTCGAAACTAGTCTTTCAAATTTATGAATATTATTCTGATTATTGCTGCTTTATCTTCTCTAATAACCAAAATAAAGTTGAAAAAGTTATTCAGAATAATACAAATGATAATCTTTTTTCCTTTTCGTTTACCTTGTAATTCATATACAGTAGGTGTTGCTTAATGTGATCCGATCTGTCCATAACTATTTTGATAGCATTAACCGAATGATAACATTAAGCAATGAAAAAAATGTCCTTCAAAATATCGATGGAATTTAATTAACTTAATGTAAATATAACTAGAAACATTTAAATACTTACTTTTACAACATTTTAATTAGGAAAAAGGTCATTAATAGTTAATTGTCTGCAAATACTACGCTAAAGTTTATTTAGGAATAGTTTAGTTTCATGATATTTCTGGAAATTATTTGATTCGATGCGGTACTGCTAATCTTCTTAATTATACGACTTCTCTCATCTTAATATTTGTAGGAAAATTCTCCGATTTCTTCGTCATCTTCTACAGAAAGTTTATTTCACAGTGTATTTGCATTTCTTTCAGAAGCGACTGGAAATTATCTTCTGTCGTTGATGCCACAAGATGAGCTTTTTTTTTCCTATCAATCCTTCCAATTTCGAAACTCCTCATAATTCATGCTAGGCGATTTAAAAAAACCTCCTGACCAGCAAGGCCGTATATAAACGACCTAGAATACTTTTGCCATGTCTGTAAGTACGTATATATACGCGCATTTTCAAATATGTTCAAGAAATTAAGGCAATATATTAAAAGTGCGTAAATTCAGGTATAAAGTATGTGTCATTTTGGCATTAAAGTCAGGAAAATACCTCTTTCTCATGGCAGTTTTCGAAAAGGAGGGTGTTCTTTGTGAAATTTCGTGCCGTTCAAAGAATTAATCCTCTGCTTGGAGAAATGTCTTTGTCATTTAGCAGTATCTGTACTTTATATCAACTTTATTTGGTGATTTCCACTTTTATTTTGCGACTTTACTTCAGTTTAAAAAATTCACTGTATAAAATTTGGTGAAGATTAATCGTCTTATTAATCACAAAAATAATATTTTTCAGATTTTCGTTTAAAAAATCTGGAGGCAATTCAATAACAATATCTTAATGATGTATTAACCGCGACCAAATTAAGTGGCGTGTACTGTAATGTGTGAGTTTACTACCTTTGCAAGGTAATGCATACAAATCCAGGTAACTTTGTGTCATGAAGTTTAATATAAAAGATCGTGGATTTCTGAGAGCCCGGTTCATACAGAACACCTTACATAAAGACCAAACAAAAACCGTAAAAGGAAAAGTACTTGGATTATAATATGAAGCCAAAAATCTGCTAAATATACTGAAGGGATTACAATTTTTTAAATTTTAAGAAATATCCGAAGGTTTTGTCTTATTTTCGTATATTTTGATAATTATTCTATTTTCACCCAGCAAATCTCAAAACTGTACGTTCAGTTTCTTTCAAAATCCACTGAATTATGAAACTATAATTGCTATGACTGTTATGGTTCTTTATTATAGGTATTGGAGCTAAGAAAAATGTTCATTATATACAATATTCTTGATTAATTTACGTTAAGCAAATCCATCAGGGGAAGACAATAATCGAAACTGTTAAGCACTGCTAGATTTTCGTACCCCAGTATTCTTTTTAGATGACTCTACGTAAGCTACTCATGCAGGTCTGATATTTTGTAAGCCATACTAAAGCAAACATTGAAGAAAAATAATATTTTAACCTGACAGCTTAGGTAGTCAATGCTATCAAAATTCCACATTCTAAGAGGAAATTCTTAGAATTTATACTCATCTGCGGCTTCTTTTAAAAGCCACTGAATTATAGCTCTGCACGTTATATATCAGTTGCATATTTTTACCACTGCCCCAGTGTCCATAGACTGATTACGGACATCATGCTATCATATAAGTTGCCATGAAATTCCAACCGAGCTGGCCTAAATTCCCAATGGCGCAACAGCTTAGGGTCGAAGGCCTTTTCATCGGCGAAAGAAAGATCTCGTCATTTAATCAATTTGGAAAATTACGTTCTTCCAAACTGGCGAAAGGACTCTGAGCATTAATCGGAGGAAAAAAATGAAACATTTATCTATAATTACTTTAAAATAAGCATTTACGCAACCCAGTAAGCATTCTTTTCCTCTATTATCACGCGTATTTGCGAAAAGGTTTCCGTATCTTCCAGCGAAATATAAAGAAAATTAACATATTTCTACTTGATTCGAAAAAACGCAGTCGGAATATCTTCTATTCCCAATTAATGATTTGCATCTTTTCGGAACTCCTGGTGAGACTACCTCTACGCTGTGGGAGAATCTCCAATTGCCCACTGCTACAACACCGACCCTTTTCTCCCCTACCCCCCACCATACGACTTCACTAATCTAGGAACTCACTCCCCCCCTCTGCTCTCCATCCTCTCTTCCTCCATCACCATACGTACACCGCGGCATCATCAGGATTTCCCGGCGTCCTATAGCGCGCCAAAGAGAAAAGGTAAAATTATCGATCCTTTTTAGTAATCAGTTGAGCAGACCTCTGGGTCTGTTCGTCCGTCGGTCCGTTCCTTTTACAATTCCGGAGTGAGAGAGAGATTCCAATTTATGCATGACCAACCACAGTGCGCTTCTGTTTTCACTGCTCTTCCACCCCAACCCATCCCTAGGTCCTTCCTGGGGATATTTGATTTCTGTTCCCCCATACCCTTTTAGTACAAAGGATTTAGGTGGAGAACTGAGGTATTCCAAGTTTTTAAAATGATTGGGGTTGTTACTGTTGCCACTAAGGTACATCAGTTTCTTCCTTTTCCTGCTTCTTTCTAATGAGTTTTTTCAACAACGAGATCTGTTGAGAGAAATTTTGATCTATTATGAACTAATCTATTATGGTTTTTTTTTTGAAATTTTGATAAAAAAGTGGTGGGTACTTCTTTTTTTAGTCTTTGTATCAATGAGTGCCAGGTAATTTTGACTTAAAAGTTTAGTTCACTATTGTTCATGTTAGAAATGCTAACCAAAATATTATTATCCCTGATACTCATTATTTGAATCTCATATTATAACAGTAATATGCTTCGTACATATCAAAGCATTACTGCATTCATATTCATTGCTGGAGCTTGATATACGAAAAGAAGTGTTTTTCGAGATTTTCAAAACGTTATTTTTCAAACGCAAAAGACAACAATTTAAACAGATCAGCATGCGGCTCTTTTAAATTGAAAAATGTCTTAGTATTAAAAAAATCTTGATATTTTAAAATTCACATTACATAAAATACAACATTGCTCGCAGCGTACGCTTTGGAATTTTATGTAGCTAAGTAGGCGCCATCGTTAGTGTCCTGCAATCATTTGCGGGAGCGGGAGTTAAGATCCCTGTACAACTTCTCAAAACATCAAGGCACTTTCATAGCTTAGTAACTCGTAGATGAGAGGGAAATTATTTGCTTCCGTATTCTTTTAAATATTGTTCAAAATTTTGTATTTAGTTTTTATAAGCATATAGAATTTCATGTAATTGACCAACTATTACGATTTGAACCTTTACTATAGCCTCTTCTCTGCGTAGTCCTCACTAGAAACGCAAATTAGATGTTATGTATTTAAGCCGAGGGTCGAATGTTTCAGAGTTAGATCTTCAACTACACAATACTCATCGAAGATAAACATTTTCGGCCTATCGAGGCCCAATCACATTAAACAATATTTTTCAATTTGAACATAACTTCTACAATTTTATTGTACAGTGCGAAAAAAAAGGGGGACAGTTCTATAACTCTCGTTCTACCGGGTCGATTGACAAAATCAAATTGCTTTTTTCATGTCTCGAAAGCGCGACTTGGAATATATATTATATTTATATATAGCATTGTCCTAACATAGGTATTTTGACACAAAATCGGACTTTTTCTGAAGTAACATAACAATATATTTTCCTGTTTCGGTTCTACGACTCAAATTACGCCTAGATATTAAATTTTGTAATTTTTGGTGAGAAATTTACGGAGAAATTTAAAAATTTATCTTGGCAGATTTTTTTTTCAGTTTGCGCCAAGAATAATACACTTTGCGAACTTTTTAATTTATAGCAACCTATTTTCCTTTCCTTTTCTTCGTTGTCCACAAGCGGGAAAAAAGTCACGTTCATACGTTTAAATAATTTTAACAGTGTGTAAACACATTTTCATTATTATCGCTTGTAATAAATACGCCAAATTTCAAAACGCGCCAAAATGTAAATTCATTTTATATCTTAAGAAATTTTGAATAAAATAATCTAATTTTTTGTAGGTATGCTTAGATATACATCTGATTTAAGATGATGGCAAAAACTTTATAGGATATAATTCAAAATTGTTTTCGAAAAATATTTAAAAATACATATTTAAAAAATAAATCATAAAAAATGGGCGAATTGTATTTGGAACGAACCTAAATTTCGCAATATGAAAGGAAGAATCAGATAAGTTTAATAAAAGAAAAGAGGTATTAATAAATATATACCAAATTCAATTAACAAGGAGGAGCTAACATTTTGAGAGCTAATTTTTAAAAAAACTTCTTGTGCGATTGTTATAAAACCCGGCAGTTTGGCATGATTTGAGTCGTAGAATCGAAGTATGAAAAAACATTGATGTGTTATTTCAGAAAAAGTTTGATTTTGTCTCAAAATACCTATGTTAGAACAATGCTATATATAAATCTAATATATATCTTAAATCGCGCTTTCGAGACATGAAAAACTCAAGTTGAATTTCGTCAATCGGCCCAATAGAACGGAAAATATAGAACTGCCCCTCTTTTTTTTTTTTTTTTGTTTCGCAATGTGCGTATTGCTTATATCTCTTAGTTTCCTTCTTGCATTTATGTGTGCAGTTTCTTTTTATGCAGCTTTTCTCTTGTATTTCCTTGTACTTTATTCATTGTCGAACAGTTTTGCATGTTATCACTAGATGATGACATGGGTTTTCCCTCAGCATTCTGACATATCTTCTGAGCACAATTCAATATTTCCATTTTTTTATTCTGACTTGCCTTACGATATTCAAATTTCATGGGCTTATGGTACCCCAATTTTTCTTCTCATTTTCTGATTTACTGCTAGGAATCAATCCATTTGCAGAAATATCTGTGTGAAGTGCTACAATAGCATTATACAACTGAGCAAGACACGTCGTGCATTGCGCGATAATCGCGGTGATAAGATAAATAGATTTAGTGTTAGAGCTTCTGGTAGCCTTGTTTTGCTGTTACTTACTATCGCCAGCTTTGCTAAAGTAATTCTGGCTTTACCATCTTGTTAGACATCTGAAATAGGGGGCGTTAACTATCTTGAACCATCAAAAGCAATATTTTTTTATATGCAGTCTCAGAGTACGCTACCTACATTTGAATTTAGTGTTACCTTATGTTAATTTAAATATTGGCAACTAGCGGAGGTTTGCCTATCGCATAAGCAGGGTCTCTGTTCATGTATAACAAGAAGATTTTTTTTAACCTCTATCATTTGTTTCAGACTATGTCATTTGTTCAGACAGTTATAACTCACTTCTAGTGTAATAGGATTTGTAGGACATTTTGACGCAAGCTTAAAATCACAGCAGAAACCTATAAATAGTTTAATACAATTTTAAAAGAATTATGCTTCTTTTTTCAAATAAAAACAATTTATAATTTTTATTTAACAAATAATTATTCTTTCTCAGCACTCAGTCTGTGCATAAATATTTAATCAAAAAGTGATCAAAAGGGAATAGTAATTTAACATGTGTAATAAAATAGAGATTTTAGTAATAGAAATCTAACGTTCTTACACATAATAAAACGGAGATTTTAGTAATAGTAACCTAACATTCTCACGTGTAGTAAAATGGAGATTTTAGTAAGAACTAGTGCTGTGCAGTTTAAAAGCGTAGCATACTATTCTTACTTTCTTTTCAAGTAATTCAAAAAGTAAGTCATTTAGTCAACCCCTTGAAATAATTTATGATTAAGAGTTATGTTTTAGTTCACTTAGCTATCCAAGTATAAAATTTTTTCTTCAAATGTTTGCTTGCTCATTCAGCTTATTATGTAAATGAAAGATAAAAGTTTAAACGGCTAATAACTATTACTTTTGCAAATGCGTTAACTATACCTTCTTCCAAAATCTAATCTTCTTTAAAACCCAGAACGGAGAAAGAATTTAAATGTACACTGATTGCATTTATAAGGTATTATAGATGACAAATAGGATGCTCAGAAAAGTATATTTAGCTGCAAAATAAGTGGAGAAAGAAAAAGTAAAAAACTAATGGATTCAAAAGCGACTATGGTTGAATGAAACTGAAAGAAGAGCTGCGATACGTAAAATTTGCTCTGAACTGTATTTAAGAGGATTTAAATAGAAAAATGAATCCATGTGGAACAACTTTGAGTCGGAGCCAAAGAAAAGCATTTTAAAGTAAAAAACAAAATTTCGCTATAATAAGAGAAAAACGCACTGTGTAATTATGGTTAAAAAATATGTTTAGAATTTTGAAATTTTACTTAAATGAAGAACTAAAATAGCCAATTTCTATGAAAACGAAGAAATTTTATTTTCTTACAAAAGGACAGTAAAACAAATCTGTTAGGTTTTCCTTAGATATATCATACGTATATCTGATTATTTTGCAAGCTAAAATTATGAGTCTTATTTCATTGCAAGACGCAAAACGACTGTTTTTTTTCCATATACATTAGTATTAATGCTACAATTAAGCTTTTCCAACAAAGCTTGCAATTCGGTAAGGTATGTAATAAGAAAACAAGTTAAAAATGAATAACTAACTCATAGGACTAGCGCAATGTCCTGTGAGATGTTTTTTGTTTCCGTAAGCCCCCTCCACTCTTTTCCAAATTATTTTTAATGTGTTTTAAAAATTAAGCAAGATGAAATATAAAAAAATGTTTATAAGTACGAAAACTTGAATAAATGTAGTTTTTTATATTCATAAAATAAAACTGAACACTTAAGATGTAAATAAAAGGCTGGCAGCATTCCCCCCCTGGAACTATAAATTTCGCCCCTGGTGTAGAATTCCTGGACTAGCATAAACTGTAAAATACATATTAAAAATATTCTAAAAGTAATAAAAAAAGTCTAACAATATAACCAGGAAGTTATGTCGCGTCTATTTCAGACTTTTTGTTTTGTTAATGAGATTTTGCCATTTTGTAAAAATAATAATATTAAAAAGGAAAACAAAAATCTGAAAGGTTTCAGATTTTAAATTACGTCCAAAGGGGCGTTTTTTTACGTTTGTGTGTTACCTTTATTCATTAAATATCATGTTCTTCGCACTTAAACCATGAAATTCAGTTCAATAGCAATATCGCAAAATAATTTTAAAATGAGCATATCTTTAGAATTCCCGATACAGAGTCTCGAGCGCTGGAGATAAAAATGTTTTTTTTTTATCCGTGGAGTGTTGCCATTGCTCGCTTTGAAATCGTTTAGTATGTTAATCAAATATTCGTTGGTTAGAAAATATTAAATTGATAATAAAATTAATTTCAAATTGCAAATTAGGGCTTCCACATGCCCATATTCTATGGAAGATTACGTGATTCAAATTTTGATGGCTCTAGGTACCGTCGTTTTGTCACAATGTGAGAAAAATACATACATTCATGCAGATTCTTCATTATTTAATTTCCTTAAATATAATACAGGGCGCTAATATTTGGTGGCAACAATTTGAAAAGTGATTCGCGGTTTATAGTTTTCAACACAAAATGTCAAAACGAAGTTAATAGTCCTTCCGGGCAAATTGCTCCTTTGGACTAAAAATCAAATAATATTCCATGTCATATAATTTTTCCGATTACGTAATGAATGAATAATTTGCTGATATGTTCCATATTGCAGAAATCAGAGTAATAATGTTTACTGCAATTAGTCCGTTAAACTAGCCGTTTAACTAAAAGGAAAATTACATTTAAGTCTGAAGCTTTAAATCGTCGAACCTTTAGAAATATATAATATATTTAGCAGACAATAGTAATACATAATTATGCTGAACGAAGCTTATGTGCAACACGTTTCAAATAATGAAACTTTTTTCAGCTTGTGCATTTCAAGTTAAAATCGTCTAGTCGAATCAAAAATAGTCATTTAATGTAAGAGGGAACAGTATTTGTAATGTGACAAGCATCCAGCTAGAAGCAGTCCGGCAGATGGTAGGCCACTTGCCCATCAAAGTAACGGACATCTATAGAACCTACATACTAACACGTACTGTTGCCCAATGCTTGACTAGGGAAACTCTTTTATTTTTGATATTTTTGTGGCTGTTAGATGTGATCTCACTCCATCTGAAGAGGATATTGTGCAAAAAGGTTCTCCGAATTTCATTGGATATCAGTCTGTTTATCTTGAAAATGGCTACCATGTAGATGTGGCAACACATGAGTTCGCATAACTGTTTTTTACTTTTTCTTTTCACCAGAGAAAGGTCACTAAAATAAGAGAAGACTTTCCGCGAAGGATTTTATCCGTTTTCTTCTCTGAAAATATATAATATATGATGAACTGGACTATCACATTATGTTACAACTTTGATTTTATAAATTTTTCGCTATGGTTCAATGTCTTATGCAAATTATTATTATTATTGCTTCTAAATTTTGAAACATTTACGCAGCAAAATTATCTTTTTTCTCAAATGCATGAATTAGAAAATTTATATAAAACAAAGTTTACGTTTCGATAGAGTGGTAAGTAGGTTTTAACATACCAGACATAGGTCGAACATATAATAAAGTTCAGACATTTAATCTGTTAAATGTTTTTCCAGTCTATTGCTATGCGACAATCACAAGAAAAAGTTTGAGGACACGCTTTATGAATTCAACACTGCTATTCGCCCTAATAATATATTATTGTTTTTCAGACTTTATACGCACAATATATACATTCATGCAACACATTCATTCAGGACAAATAAATATCAAGGCTGAATGCCTTTTTCTACCTTAGAATTTTTTAACTGCACATTTTATTAAGCAATGTTTTAAAGTTTTAAGTCAGTTTATTTTGATATTTGTTTCTAATTCATTTAATTGTTGATCCATTTTATTTTATTCCATACTGATTAATACCAATTTTGTTTTATTATCTTATCTTCCATGGATATGAAGACAAATGATAAGTCTGTGTGTAGAAACAATTCATATACAGGAAAAATAGTATATCTGTAATTTGCATTTTTATACAAGAAATTACTCGAGTCGACGTAGATGCATAAAATGATAAATGCTAAAGAAATGAGTATGCCTGATAATTAAAAGTTGGTACATGCTTTTGTATATAAAAATTCGAAATTTTTATACTCAGTAGTAGTAGAATAATCATACTGCACCGTTTGTTATAGAATGTTAATGTAGAAAGAGGTACGTCAGAGTCATTTTTTCCCCATCGGCTTGCCCTCGTGACTATAATAAGGATAGTTGTGGTGGACGGTTGAAACGCCTAATTTCTTTTTTTCCCACTTGATTTTCCTGTTTAATGAATTTTGCTTCGAGAAAAGCACACGAATGGAGGCTGACAACAACTATAGTCCAGACGAGGTGGATAAAATAAAAGCTGTGTGAGGATGACGACAAATGATCGCAAATAAGGAAGGTTCGAAAGACCTTAAAATACTTATCTTAAATTAACAAATTGTAATCGTGCGTGTATTGGAATAACGAAATAAGAGCTTAGCTATTTTTTCTATATAATTCTCAGAATTCACTTGTTTTTTAAAGAACTATCTTCTCCGACAAAAGTAAGTTAACATCTAAAAATAATTAGGTGAGCTATAACACGAATAGCTTAAATTTGTTTTAACTTTGACTTAAGGTTTTGCACACTGATAGTAACTATCCAAACTCAGAATACGAATTTACACAATTCTCTAGAATACCAACCAAATCTGAACTAAATCCTTGAAGGACATGCCTACTTGGTTTTGACATTCACAGCTTAAATTATCAGACATACTCTAGACAACAACTGTCTGGGTGAATATTAATCTCATCAGGTAAATTTAAATCCTCGTAATGTAATAACCATGTTACTGTCGTAAAGCCAAACAGTTCATTATATAAGTTTTCTTTACGTTAATTAACCAGTTATTTTATATTTTTTATCTTTACTGTTACTTCTTCTTTGCTTTTCCCCGTCAGAATGTAAATTAGTTCGCGAGTATTTAAGGTTAGGGTTGTGGATTTTAAAACAGAGAGTGTTCTGCCTCTCGAGTCCACGTTACTAGGTTGCTAGATAAGGTAAGATTTGTAGTTTTTGGCCTTGCATTACAGTTTTTGATAGTTGAATATCCACGCTGGTTAAGTTTTGCGCCAACTTCGCGTTAACTGATTTGTGCTATCAAGTTATTTGAATATCGGCTATCAAGTTATTTGAATTTAAATTTTGCATTTGAACTTACTGTGCTTTAAGCATTTCACTACAAGTGGTTGGCTGAGTTATAAGCATCAGATATAACTTCTATGCTTATTTAATATTAAATGAAAGGTCTTTTTCACCCTTTTAAAGTTTTGTTACTTTAGACTCAGAAATAATTAGCTGCCAATTCTACAGTTTAGTTACAGTTTATGATTGCAAAGAAGATATCTAAACTTTATAATTATAGTATAAGTTAATCTTAATCAAAGTAATTAACAGATAATTGCACTTGAACGTCTTCTAAATTCATTATATTTTGCCATCAGTTAAGCACCTTTGGAGCGAGTTAAAATGTAAAAGAAGTAGACTGAACGGTAGATTTGAAGCTATCTTTTGAACTACTACAGCAACAGAATATATAGAAATAATATATATACATATAAAATAATAATTATGTATAAAATAAGTCTATAAAATTAGTATACAGAATAATATATATGAAAATGCCTTAAATTCATAATTTGTAATATTTAAAAATTAGATGATACGAAAACTAAAATAAATTATTTATTTCATTTCCCTTATGTTATCATTAGGATAAAAGCGTACGATAAAAAGTGAAAGAGTTTTTCTAAATATTTTCTTGATAAATTTAAATCTTTTAATTCATTATACTATACCCAAATGGGTATACTTCGTAAGCCTGTGTTTAAACGTGCAGTAGAGGAGAAGTGGAGCCAATGGATAAAATTCAGTGCATTTTCAATAGAATCAGAATAGTAGAATACTGAAATTTTATTTTCAGATCTGAAATTCGGCAAGCTGATAGAATCTGTTAAACTTCAAAAACAATTTATTATCTGCACATTTTAGATTCCTGTCTAACATTACTGGAGGTGCTAAGGCGAAAAGAAATTAATATTCATTGATCTGTAACACTTAGTTCGAATGTTTTAATAAAGAGACCTCTACATCAGCTGTAAATGTATGTGCAAATGACGAATTTCGAAACTAGTATTGCAAATTTATGAATATTACGCTGATTCTTATTGCCTCAGCTCCTGCAATAATTTTTATCTGGTGTGTCGTTTTAACTCAGATTTTACTTAAAAGAATTTACCATTAAGTTTTCAAAAAGTTAAAAAATGTTTAAAATTTAAAAATATAAAAAAAATAAACTTTAAAAAATATTGTAATCTAATCTTCCTTAAGTGTAATATTTAAACAGTCTATGTTAAGCGGTTACAATAAGCCATCAATTAAAGAATTAAGCCTCCAGAAATTCAAGATATCAAATATAAAAGACACCTATTAAAACGAAATGGGTTGAAAATTGTAGTACAGAATGATAATGAAACAAGTTATATATACTTATTTATTTAAAAATTTAAGACGGGGCTGTGCCTTTATTTCAATAAAGCATTTGCACACAAGGCTTGTAACGAATAGTTTCATCAAGGGGCAATTTTTTGTATTTTGCTAGGACTCCGAATTATCTTATTAAAAACAAACACCTGGGAAGAAAACATTAAAAACATCAAAATCACACACACACATTTTTAAAATTTTGATGTCAAATATACTTTCTAACTGTTCCCAAAATAATTTCAGACTTAATGTATTTCTATCATTCGAAAAATTTATGTATAATTCATCACATTGTAAACAATCACTTTTGCTTTCACACTGCTTTTTAGCCCAAACTTAGAACGAGGAAAAAACATAACAGGATTATTTAACGTTTACATATGGGAAACGATTATGGTATGATGTTTAAAAGAAGATACATCGTTTTATATTTTATTAAAAATTTGAAGAAGCCTGCTATTGTATATTCTATAAAAATATGCCTTTTAAGAGGACATATTTAGCTGGAAATTGCTAAGCAATCGACTTAAGGTATGCATGTTATGTAAGATTTATGCTCACATGTGACATCCATTTGTTTAAAAGGTTTTAATTTGTTCTTCTAACTACATAGTATTCAACTCTTAGATGGTCACCAATGACGTCAAAATTTCGCTTAGCATGCATCGCATCTCTCGGTGTTATCTTCAAATGTCTCAACAGGAATAAAAAAGAAAGATTTTTATGGCTTTTGTGCAACGCGACATTTGACCCAAGCTAGCTGACTTATGCTGTTGTCCGGCTAATATAAAAAAGAAACCAGACAAACTAACATGAGCCAGATATATCTGGTTTGTTGACCTTTTGGCTAACCTGCCCAAATTTGGGTTCACTTTGGTGTCTATTTGTCTAACCCACGTGGGATGACCACACTGGGGGAAAAGTTCATCGACCCTCGTCGAGCGTGATTTGATGGGGGAAAGTTCTTATCCCCCTCAGGGCAGGTCGGTGTGACAACACCTGGTCACGTAACAAGAGGCGAACAAAAAAGTTATGAACAAGAACCACCTGCCTCGATTTTTTCTCCATTCTTTCCAAGTTTTTGTCATTGAGCCGCCTTTTCCAATCCTTTGAACACCGATCCTGGCGCGTGCTGGGAACATCTGCAAAATGGGTGCTGAGAAGGGATTAACGGATGAAATTTTTGAATCGTCGCCTTTTTAGAGGTGGGAGGTCGGACTGAATAAAAGAGGTGTCGTAGCTGCCGTTGGGGAATTTAATGCTTCTGAACTTTTATGTTGCTTTGACTATAAATTCAACTTTTTTAAAGTAAGATATTTAAAAGTCTTTTTTAGAAGGAGCTAGTAAGGAAACTATAACTTACCATTTTTGGTTAGTTTTCAATAGTTTTTCTTTAATTTAATTTTTGCTTAGTTTCTTGGAATGAGCTTATGAATATGAGCATGATTAACCTTCTTAAAGAGAACTACTCGAGGTTCAGCATTATAACATGACTTTCATTAAATACGCGAGTAATATTCTTTTGCCTTTCTTTGTATGAAGCAGTCCTTTTAAGCAAACTTAACATCGCTCTCTTGAGTGAGTGAATTTAAATGAGCGTTGTCATTCAGATATCGGTTCTAAAATGTGACTGTTTCTTTACTTTCAAGTAACAAATGCACTGAGTTTAAAGAGCCCATAAAAAATAATAAAACCATAAAACTTCTTCAGCGAGAGCATCCTTTCGTTTGCAAATAATTCTGCAAAGAGTAATTAAAATAAAATTTAAAAAATTAAAATCGAAAATTATGGCGCGTGCGTTTATAACATTCTCTGTTAATCGGTATGGAACATTCCGAATATTTCTTGGCAAATCTTATTTACTAGTTGATGAATCGTCAACCACCCCTCCAAAAAAGACATTATTATAATGTGCGAAAACTAGGTACTATCGCTCCCGTGTTCACAATGATGATTTTTTTCGTACAATGGGATTTTCTTCCGTCAATTAAAGTAATAACATTTGATTTCAGATATAGTTAACTAGTTAATGATTAATAACAGTAAAATTCCATTCCTTTGTAATAATACATGTATCTCATTTTAGGTAACCGCATGTTACCTAAAATTCGAACGATGATTTGGGTAGTACGTGGTTAACGGTTATTTAGGATTATACATGGTTAACGAGCCTTGAATGCTTTAAAGCGCTGGATCAGATTCGAGTTCTGGATAAAGTAAGACATCTTGAGTTGATATGTCTTTGCATAAGGAGTCAGTGAACACTTGTCGATGCTTAATTCTTCTCAAGTGATTCTGGTAAGGAAAGAAATGGACATAACTTTCGACTTTCATCTCATGTTCTCAATCAAAATTAGGATGAAGCTTAGGAGGAGAGCTGTCGCTGGTTTTGCCTTACTTCATCTGACTCCTAACAAGAAAATAATGTTTTGTAGAGTAGTTGGAATTTTTATGTAGGAAATCTTGAAAACTTTACTATATCCTTCCTTCCTCCCTTACCTTCAAATAATAGTATTTTCTTTTACTAATTTCTTTTAATAATAATAATTAATTTTCTGATAAAAATCCTGATTTTTAAAATTTAATAATAATAATAATAAATTTCCTTTACTAATAATAAATAGTAATTAATGTAATTTAATAATAATAATAATTAATTGAGTAATAATAATTATTAAATAGGAGATCTTGAAAATATTGCTGTATCCTAACCTGGAGTTGAACCACCCGAGTCTTCCAGCTGCTATTTGATGTATTGAACACTGCATTAATACAGTAGCTCGAGTAAAAAAGTTTTAAATAACTTGTTAACTTTTTTAACTCTTTATAATAATTAATACCTTCCAATAATAATAATAATTATTAATTTTCTAATAAGAATCCTAATTCTTGTAATTAGATAATACTACTACTGATGATAATAATAAATTTCCTTTAATAAGAGTGATTAATTAAATAATAATAATAATAATTAATTTTAAATAATAATAATGAATTTCCTTTAAAAATAATTTCCTATCCTTAAAATAATTATGGCAATAATTTATTATATTGTTAATGTTAATGATTGCTACAAATAGCTTGCAAATTAAAATTCCTGACAATATCTCGAGATACTGGATGTATCACATCTAAATTTAATACAAAAGAATAATTTGTGGGTAAAGGAAATGCCAGTAAAGACATTAAATCGTATTGTTTTTTTTAATTACTACAATATGTATTTCATTATAGTTATACATCATGTAGATTATTTTATCATGGTTTTAAGCAACTACTACCTATATTATTAGTTATAAGAGCAGAGCAAAAGCAATGCCCTCATGTCTAGCTTTTACGCTAAAATATTTCCTGTAAATTAATGGAGGGGGAATATCAAAGATTTTCACCAGACATTTAGTAATTAGGTACGAAAGATTTTCCTGAATTCTAAACTAGATTTACATCATAAGTAGGAAAGAAATCTCTAATTCCTGAAATATCGAGGATAAAACCGAAAAGCTATTCACATCAACTTGAGCTATTTCCTGCATATCTTACGCAAACTGATTGCTCCACCGTCTCGACCTCCCTTGGCCCTCAATAACATCCTCTTGCTGATTCGTATTAATGAAATAGATGGATAATTATCCTCATCACATCTCCGGGCGTTCATTAACCAGCAGACGTGGCAGGAGTGACCCAGTGACGCCCTCTTTTCAAGAAGAGCATCGATTTTTTTGTTGTTATTTTTGTGATTATTTTTTCCTTATTTACTGTTAGGAGAAACAACTTCTTGGAGGAAGAAGGTGCTGGTACGTAGCCGTAGCCGGAAGGGATGATCTGGGCGGGAGTCAAAAATGTTGGACTACACCCTCCAATTTTGTTGTTTTTGGTTATGTGTCATTTGCAAGCAGCAAGACAGCAAAGTACTTCTTTTATTTTTTTTATTGAACATGGAACAAAATATTTATGTACTTTTTTTTGGAAGGTAAAGATTTAGAAAAATGAAGTCAACAGATGACATGATTACTCTATAGATATGATAATAGATTAAACTGTATAACACGGGTTATATGTCAGTAAGACTCGCATATTGGAATTCAGGAAAGTTCTAGAACTGTAACTACCAGAATTGTATATATTACAGAATTTTAAAAGTAGTGAAACAGGTTTCAAATGGTAAGAAACGTTTGATAACTTTGTAAAAAGAAATGAAATGAATTAATTACTTTTTTAGGGGCATAGTTTTTCTTATTAGTTTGAGTAGTTTTCTTTTGGGCATTGAGTAGTTTGAGACCACGGACATAGAGAAGACATTTTTAAGGTTCAAAAGAGTGTTTTTCAAACATTTTGAACTGGTGAAACTGGTGAGCTTTTTAAAAATTTTAGTAAGGTTCATAAAAACCAGTAAGGTTTTATAAAATGACTATAACTACGTCTAATTAACGGAACCACCAATCAGTAAATTACAGATACAGTAATAAAATTATTAACAATGCACATTTTAAAAAGACAACTTATTTTTCTCATATGATTAAGCTTATTTATTAGCCTAGCTTATTTCTTCTACCGCAGTGTGACTTTTGAAAGTGTAGGACTTTAATGTAGGAAGTAGCTTCTTTCTTTCTTCTATTAGATTTCCAGTAATTCCTTTTCCTCCAGTGGTTGGAAGCAGTAACGCAAATTTCTGAAACTTTGTGATATAAAAATATATGGGATAAGTAAGATGAGATTTTTCCTTATTTAAAATTTTTTATGAAAACTATTTAAATTTTTTTGGCTAGTCAGTTAAGGAGAGGAGGTACTTAAATTTCTCTTACCTTTTTTAAAATTAATTTAATATTATAAAACCTTAGTTGCATTTTTAATTCTGTAACGGCATTTTATGGAGTATGTAAGATTTAGTACAGTCCTATTTAAGAAAATCACATCTAGATGCTCAGTAATACGAAAATGCATCTGAAAGATGCGATTTACCATCAAGTTAACAGGAGGAGAAACACGGCAACATAAAATTTAAAGAAACTTACATTAAACTTATTAAGTTATCTTTTAAGAAAAAACTTTCACTGAAGTAGATTTTGCACTAAACTCTACCGATTTCAAGGGCAGTCTGGCATAGGTCTTCCTTCTTCAGGAAATAAAATTATCCACTTATACCAACTACCGAAAACGAAAGTACCTACATTAAGTAAAACGGAAATACAAAGCTTTTGCTTCTGAAGAAAGACTTATTCTAAAACGCTATGGTAATATTCAAAATGTTTGCCAATTTTAAATTACTTTTTTTTATCTAATTTTAAATCGTAATAAGTTTTCGTTTGAATTATTTGATGCAGTTTTCTTGTTTTCTTTGTTTGTATCCAACTATAGAGTTATATAAAATAATTCATTTTTCAAGCTCTTGTAATAGATACACCACACTTAATATTTAGTGGTATCACAAATTGCCTGCCATTTCTGGATAGATGAATGAAAGATAATTTTATTCACGTGGGAAAGGTATCTCATTTAAGAGGGCAATAAATAATTTTTTTAAAACTGCATGAAAGTACTGCTATAATAATTAAACTTTATAGAAATTTTATTTGAAGAAAAAATCTCGTAATTATTGTAAATATTTAGTGTTAGTAAAATTAGAAGAGAAATTTTAACCAGCAAATATCTCTTATAATAACTCTTTCTAATATTTCAGTAAGATTTTCCAATAACTCTTTGGGAGCAGGTAACAGCCCCTTCTAAACATAATTCGAATATAATAAAGAAATTTTCGCAAATAAGAACATATAAATCTGCTTGCAGCTGAGTGTACTACTAAATTTAATATGAAGTACTGAAATAGAGACATTGTTGGAAAAGAAATATTGAACATTTCACCCTCCTCCAATAATACCACTAAACCCAATTATGATATAAATTAGAGGTCTTCAACTGGGTCGGTGTTGATCCCCTGGAGCTCGAGGAAATTTTGCCAGTTGGGAGTCGATAGCGAAATATGCGCCGGCATTGATCAGCATAATCAAGATCCCATAAAGATTATTAATATAATTGATAATTAACTGTTTATCGATATAAAGCTATATCATGTTAATAGGAAGAAATCATATAAAATAAATATTATAGGAAAATATGCAAAAGTTAGTTAACATTTTTAAATCAGTAATTATTTTAAACTACATAATTGTTTATGCAATTAGTGCAATATAAAAATGAAAAACATATGAACGCAAGGAAATGCAACCAAAAATCGATAGTATAGTAAAAGAAGAGTTGATTGAGTTGAATAAGAGTGTTCCAGCATAAATCGCATTCAGAACACGTGTGTAAGGTAAATTTTGGTCTAAAAATCATCCGAAAGAAAGATACTCAGTTTAAGGTTGTTATCGAAACAACATTACTGCCTTTTCTCTCTTCTTACCTAGTGGAAGCAGGCTTTACTCAAGTCAGTCATTTACTATGGAAAATAGGAACCCTTTAGATGTTTTTGAATGAGTTGATTAAAGAATTAAGTTAAGCAATTTTATGACAAATTTGAAGAAACTTCCTTCAATGCATCAAGAGCAGACATAACATTTATTAAAATCGAACTTTTTGCATTTAGAATCTGTGGTATAATTTCTGAAAACTTCTTTATATATGTAATATTAAAAATAGCAGTAGGAAAAGTAATAAAAAGTAAATCTAATAACGATTTTGTTTCAAAACTTTTCTTAGTCTAATTGTTATTTTTATGTTCAATTTTTTTATTTATTTTTTTATTTTATTATGTTGCATGCTATATACTATACAGAAAAATATAAGATGGTCAATGGAGTAAACTCTTCCTTGAAAAGGGTTTATTAATGGCGTTCACAAGTTAGTTTAGGTTTTGGCCGCTGCTGAGGACAGAAGCGGTGGCTATTTTATTATGAAGGCAAGTGATTGGCGGTCACCGTTGCCTCCTACGTAGGGACAGACAATTCACATCGATACTTTCCCCGGGATTCGAACCTAGTCCCTTCGATACGGAGTCACTAACCACTTTCCTATCAGGGCTACCGGCCTTGTAGATGAAAGAAAAAGGTTGAAAATTTGTGATATAAGTAGAGTATTTATTTTAAATTACGTTTGCAATGTGTAAAAATCTAAGGCTTAGCAAAATTTACATAGGCATAATCATGATATATAATATGATTTTATGGGATCTCCTTTTATTTATTTATTTACTCTTTTCTCTTGAGCTACACCTCTCGATCTGTGCCGAATAAACTAGGGAGGAAATGTCAGCTCAATTTCAGGAATACATGAAGACATCACAGGTGTTGCAGGGCTAGAGAAATGTCACCGCATGGGCGGAAACAATGCACCATCCCGTTGTTAACGAGGACGCTCATTGTTATTAATGAGCGGCCCATTTTTGGGTTAATTGGCGAGTGCTAAGAAGAGAGTCCTTCCTTAGCCAGGATGCACTGTTTTCCCGTTTTTTTTTATTTAAGTGCTTTGATTACATTTGATGGAGTAAGAATTCTGAGTTATGTTGCAATATTGTGACATTGGATATTCATATCTTGCTGACGTACAGTAGATTAAAAACTATTCATATGTTAGATGCAATATTTCTTATTAGTATATGTTCATAAGCTCTACAAGGATGATATTGATATTATTGGAAGGTCGTAAAAGACAGTAATTGAGGCGTTTTTAGCTCTCGAAGTTTTTGCCACAAATATAGGTCTCGCAGTCAACGAGGATAAAACCAAATTCATGGAAATTACACCTTCTGTGGTAAACTATCGCAACCCAATGTGGCTTAATGGCTACACCTTTGAAACGGTTGAAAGATTTAAACACCTTGACACTATAATTAATGGCAAAAATAAGTTAAATACAGAAACTAATAACAGAATTAAAATGACTCATAAATTCCTTGGGCTAAGAAAACAATAAATATCTAATTATATACATCGCAAAACAGAACTACGAATACATATCTGTACGTGCTAACACCTATTAATAGTACTCTTTTTAATGCAAGTAAAATGTGGACTTTAAGTAAAGGCATGTAAGGTTCGCTGGATATGTTTGAAAGAACAATCCTCAGAGCAATTTTTATCCCAGTACAGGTAGAGGGACTTTGGAGAGCAAGATATACCTTTGAACTATATAGGCAACCCACAAATAACTCAAGTCATCTGTAGGAATAGATTAAGGTGTCTGGACCGTGTTTTGAGAAGCCCGGAAGATAATTCCACTAAGATCTTGGCACTCAAAAAAACTTGAGGAATCCGGAGATAATGGAAGATCACCGACTAGATAGTTAGATGGCATTGAAAAAGACTTAAAAACTGAAAAGTTAAAAATTGGAGAGGAGTCGCTGCAGATAGAAATCTGTTGAAAGAGAGCGTAGTTGAGGTAACCAAGGCCTGTAAGGGCTTGCTGTGCTTGTGAAGAAGAAGATATATATATAACAAGCATACGAGAAAAATATGAATAAGTTCGCATAAATATTTACAACACTTAGAATCTTAAGAAGCTGAGACTTAGTATACATAGATTGCATCATTGTGAAAGGGATCTTAACTAATATCAGCTTGAAACAGCGAAAACAGGTGTGCGATATCCTACATTAAGGCATTTTCCGTGCTGTCACTAAAACAAGGAAACAAGACTCGTGGTATTCAGTCAATACCGCCAACTGCACTGTAATTTGTTGTAACTATTATAGCACTAAATGACATCTTAACTGTATCAAGCCATTGTATATATCAATGTGCATTCGTGTTAATTTAACGTAAATTTTTCTTGTTTGTTATGTAATGGTTAAGTATTTGTACTGATTCATCTTCATATCTGTAATTGTAGCTACATCCTGGTCTTATATACTTCTATGTCAATTATACTATA
>KK117623.1:737445-748888 GCA_000611955.2 Stegodyphus mimosarum | reverse complement strand
GTGTTTTTCTCTTCGTTCCTGTCCTTCTAATATAGTCCTCACTTTATATAATCAACCCCTAGAAGACACCGCATTAAACACTAGATTTTTTTCAAATTCCATCGACGGGATGTAACAGGCTGATGAGCATTTAATCCATTAAACCAGTTGTTCACTCGATAGCGAGAAGAACAGAAACGAAGTTAGAAATTAACGCACGCATAGGTATATGAATACAAGTTTTAAAAGAGTTCTATATTTAGCCACGCTTTGTAACTGAAAAAACCCTGCAAATTTATCATTTGATTCAAGCCCCTGAAATTTTCAAATAATTCTCGAATGTAAAACATGCTTGTCAGCTTCAGAGCCTTATTTTATTTTTAAACTTATGAGATTTTATATAATTTTCTAGTAATTTGGCTAGTTATTTAGGCTTATAATAAAATGATTTTATTTTTAGTTTCCCAGAGGTAAATTCCATAAATATTTCAATAATATTTACATAGCTTTATTTATTTTCTGGAAAGAATAGTTAATAACTGCTAGCACCTAAGTAGAATGGGATAGTCTTTTACTAGTGCAGAAATGTAAATGCATTTCGTTCTTTCATTTCAGTGTACAAAACTCGCATTGTAATATATTTTAAGACTCAGGAATTGATGTACAAAGACTGACACCATTGGTAGGAAGTCCTGAATTATATTAAAACTATTCAGGATTTTAAAAGAGCATTGTACACAGGTTTGTATAAGCTCAGACCATTTGATTTCTAAATGGTTCATTTACGAAGAAGGAGCGAGCAGTCTATCCTTTGGCAAAAGGCCATCTCGTAAATTGAGACGCAGCGCAGATCTACTAAATTACAAAAGTGTTTACTTTTATGCGCCATTAAAACTTGTGCGTCTGCGGATAAATGAAACAATCGGATATTCGTCACCAAAAATCAGTCCTTGGGAACCGCTTCCACAAAACGACAGCGAGGCAAGTTCTCGTTTCATCCCAGCAAACCAATTACACCAATAAGCTCGACTCGAAACCCAACATTTCGGAGACGAATTCTTTCAATGACTCTCTTTGTTCGGAATCGAAGAATTCCTCTAATCCTAGAAACGTTGCTCTCTACTAACTAATCATTCTTTTCCGACGCGTTACCTGGGGGAGGATTTGGGAAGCAGATATGATTCCTGGATGGAAAATACGCCACCGATATACCCATTCACAGCTGAATTGGAGTCATTGCGTTTAATTGCTTCCCAAACTCATCAGGATTCAAGATTCGCAAACAATATTAGCAATTTTCGCGACCGGGGTCTATTCAAGATTAAAGTCCTTCTAGTTTACTCCTTTTGTGTGGTGTGCGCAGCGTCACCAACGCCAGCCCATCGCAGCGGGAGAAGATGGATTTTGAAAAGGGAGGAGGAACATGGTGAGTCTTACATATGCAAAACGGAATCAAAACCCCCGGATTTCTCAGCATCCCGATCTACAAACGCTGAATCTAATCCCTCCTTTTGCAGCACAAGCCGCTCTCTCTCCGTGTCGAAAATCTTTAATTAATTATCAAACTCCCGAAGAGTGTGGAGTAAAAATACTTTAAAATTTTCCATCGTCTTACAAAATGGGCGAAGAATTGCCGGAATATATAAACGCCATGCAGAAAGCGCGCGACGTGCACATTAATATGGACGGGAAGTTCCACCAAAGATCAATTCTCGAGCCCGCTTGGCGTTCTCCCACTTCAAGATTAAAAATCGGTTCTGCCCCTGTAACAATGTTTGACGGATTAAAATCTAATTAAAGTGAGAAGATTGTGTTTTGCGTACACTGTTGACATGTCTCTTTATTCTTGCTTTCATTTTTCCGAAGCGCAGTTATTAAAAGTTGTAGACCGGAATTCCTGAAGAGTGTTTTTCATAAAAGATAGTTTTTGAAAAGAAGGGAGGAGCTCAAATGGGAAACCTCGCCTTTTGCCTATCTGCTTACTTTCATTAAGTTGAAATAATCCTTCCCAGCGTCTGCTCAGAATGAGAAGTTAATAAACTTAGCTCAACTGCAACGACTTTTAGATAGCTGCACCGTTTTCTTTATTCATAGCTTCTTCCAGTTGCAAGAAGATTCACGGTTCGAATCAAAACAAAGAGATTAATACAAAAGCGTGATTTCCACCGAACAAAGGAACAATAAATAATATTGCAGTTTGGCTAAGAAGTTATAAACGTTTTTCAAGACAAAGAATTTTGGATAAACAAGTTGGGAATGTTAGAAAATCCTAAAATAATGCAATATTTTCTTTTGCAGTATAATGCATCATTTCCAGAAAGTCATAAGAAGTAACAAATCTGCCAGTTTTACTACATTGCAATCATTATATTGATTTAAACAGCAATAAAGCCGTCAACAGCACAGCACTTATTTGTAGATATTACAAAATTTCTAATTTTTCGTGCTGTTAAAAAAGGAAAGTGCTTGACATTAGCAACCAGAAAATCAAGTGCAGTAGTGTTAAAATAATGGAATAGTGTTAAGAAAATGATGTTAGTGTTACACAGCTTAAGGGAAAGTCTCTACTCAGTTCTTATTGTTATTACGTAAAGCACATGGCATTATTTTTAATTTAATGCTCCATTGCTTTACTTAATTTTGTAACAAAGAAATTACACTCAATCACTTCTGAAACTTTCTTAATTACTATTATGAAATTATTTTAAAAAAGTGGAAACACGCGTGCAATAATAAAGCAAAGCATTAGTTTTTTGTTTATTTAATATTTTCATAATATTTACTTTTAATAATTTCTTTTCACTAGTCAGTTTTTGAGAGATTATCTTAATTAATTACACCCAAGATGCAATTCTCAAATTTTAAAAAGGGAATCTCTTACAATTTATATCACTTTACAGCTTAGCGCCAGGTTCTGAAAATTTTGAAAATATTCGAGTACGTTTCCCCTTCCTCAATACGTTCAGAGAACGAGATCCTCTAATTTTAAAAGGGATTTTTCCAAGTAGTGACTGCTTAAGTCTTATTAACAAAGACAAATCCTCCCAAACTACCTGCGAAGGTTACGCCGAACCTTTTCTCTTCTAATTCTTGAACTTCATACCAGCCTGATAGAAGGTCGGACCCATCCTAACGAAGCAAAGACCAATTGACATTTAGTTTATGATTTCATTGAATCGGCTGCCCATTCACTATCTCTAATTATTTATCGATGAGTTGAGGTCTAAGGAGTAGCGGAGACAACAAGAAGGGACAAGATTCAAGTTGGATAATTTTTGCAGATCCAAAAAGCTTCCACCGTTGGTGAATTGGATTTTCTTGAGGCTTTTCATATTCACAAAGATTTAGCATTTTTAGTGAACGATTTTAAGTCTAATCCAGTCCTTCATAGCGCTTTTAAAATTCTATTAAATAATTCTTGATTATTATTTTTGCCGATAGATGGCGTTGCCTCCTCGCGCGTGGCTCTACCAGAGGGTATAAAAAGCTGTTACTGAGGTTTCTTTCCCTTTCTAGATATTTCGTTCTCCTGATGAGGAGGGACCTGTAGCTGCCCTCGAAATCGATTGAGTGGTTTTAGTAAATGTACGCCAAATACAAGGTCGAATTTGATTGTCACATTGGCGTGTTTCCCTTCAATTGTAACACCATAGACTATTTAAGCTGGCTGAATATAGTAACGGCGTCTATATTAAATGTCGGCTAGCAAGATGCTAAAGCCGGAAATAAATTCAGACATAGCTGGTGATATTAAGTAAAAGCAAGACTAGGCTGCCAGAAGCTCTCACTCTAAAAATTCAAGCCTTCCGTTAAATAAACGATACATAATTTTCATTCTGGGAAAGAAAGACTAAGAAGTGAAGAAGTTGAAGTAAAGATTCAAGTCATAATAACCGGTTAATTAACATAAAATCTTATAGCTTTCCAGTTCTAAAAAATATTAGTTATTAAACATTTAAACACGCATTTTAGTGCATAAAAATACATCATTTTTGGTAAAATTATTTCCTACCTATGACGAGGTGAGAATATATACTAGTATTCTTGAAAGACACTGAGATATTACGTGGGCCTTTTTTTAATTCTCCATATAGAAAATGAAAATAATTGATTTAAAATTTGCGAAACGTGGTTAAACTATGTGTATTGGAATCACTGAAAATTATAATGAATGAAATTTTAAATTTAATAAATTAATTTAATTGCCGGAAAGTTACGAATTAATTCACTCATATGAGTGATTTTATACTGTAAATGTTACCAAACCTGGAAATATATAATAATAACAATAAAAAAAAACTTTTAACCATATTCTTTGACTGCACATCCTTTCGCTTTTTGTTTTAGATTTCAAAGTATGTTTTCCGCTATCGTAAACGTCTACGAATAAAAACCGAGGAAATTCCAAACTTCCACTTCTCCAAAGAGCTTAATCGGAGCTGGAAGTGGACAAAATCGCGGGGATGCAGTCATTTCTCAGGGTTACAAATTCACCCTAGGGGGCATGTGACTATAAAGTGACCAGAACGATTCTCTTCTATTCCCGTTTTATTTTTTCCAGATATATTCGGTTTTCCCTCCCATACACACACTATCGGTTTCCTATTTGAAATGTCCGCCATGCAAAGTAGAAGGAAAATAAGCCACATATACCGTAAGAAAGAGAGATCTACGAAGCTTTACACCCGTGGAGTCTATTTCAGAAGGGGCTGTTCTTCAATTGACAAATGTGCTCGAAAAAACAGCTGGAAAGTATATCCGAGGCCTTTTTTCCTCTATTTTTTATTTGTACCTTCTCCCTAATGTATTAAATGAATGTTCATATATTATGCGTGAGCTAGCTTCCAGTATAAGGACAAATAGGGAAGGTAGTTTTAATTTTTCATAGTTTTTAATTCCTCCCTGTTCTACAAAGCGGCATTTTGGCCAAATTTGTAAGATATTTATTGATGTGCTCCATTTTTTAGCCCAAAGGGGCAATTTGACCAGAATAGCTGTTACTTTCGCTTTGGCACTTTGCATTGTCCACTTCAAAATGGATTTCACTTTTCAAATTGTTGTCACCAAATGTTAGAGCGCTGCATTATATTTAAAGAAATTGAATAATGAAGAATCTGCATGAAGGTATGCATGTTTCTCGCATTGTGAAAAAGCAACGGTACCTAGAGACATCAAAATTTGAATAATATAGTCCTCCAATCTAATAAGGGCATATGGAAGCCCAAATTTCGAATTTGTTTTATTATCTATTTCATATTTTGTAAAACTTACCAATCTCTGATTAAGAAATTCAACGATTTCAAAGCGAGCAATGGCAACATTGTACCTAATTGTTTTTTTCTCCAGCATGTGAGACTGTGTATCGGAAATTCTAAAGATATGCACACAAAACGTTAAAAATAACGCCCTTCTGGGCGTAATATAAGACCTGAAAGCTTTCGGAATTTTTTTTAGCTGAATAAGATATTTGTAATCAAAACTAAATCTAGTATTGATGAATTAAATTTCCTAAGGCTGATATATTTAGTTCATTAAAATTCATATTTCAGTGAACTTAACAATCACTAAAATATAAATTAGTCAGTTTTTTAAATATCATATAACTCCCATACCAAAGGATTATTAATGTTTTGATTGAGGCTGCATCATTTTACTCTAAATAAAAAAAGATTTTACATGTTTGATTACATATCCGTTATAATTTAAAAAAAAATACTTTTAAAACAAGGAAATATCATTAGGAGCATTATAATTATAATTAGAAGCTGCATATGCAAATATTCTTTTTGCTTGAAATTTAATCTAGCGAATCTGTATGAAAATTATAAACATAACTTTATAAATGAATCTTAAATTAAAATAATAAAAAATAGAAATTAAAAATATTATTTTATTTATAAAATTGAAAAAATCAGAAGTATACAGTCACATTACTAACAATATTAAATAAAATTTCAAAATAACATTGAAATTATAGTTAGTAGGTGTTATCCTTATAATACCATTCGTATCATTTCTAATATCATTTCTTTCATACGTTATAACAGAAAATTCATCTTTTTATACTATTTAAATTCATAATGAGCGTTTCCATTAGTTATGTTTTTGTATCCATTATACGACTATAACTCTATATTATTATATTAGTTTCATTCATGTAAAACTTACTGTAACTAATATAAGCTATCCAGAGAAATTTTATCTTTATTATATTGGACATGTTTATATACATGTTTATTGCATTTATGGAAATATTTATTTCTTATAATCATGGATTCTAGACGTGTAGGATTCCGACTGTCTGTTTGAAATAAAAATCTGTTTTGGAAAATAAATAAATAAAACAAACTTATTTTCTCAGAAAAAGTCTATTTGTTAAAATTAAATTTCTCAAATCACAAAGAACAGAAGTTCTGCATTAATATATTTGCTTTTTAGAAAGTCGAACTTGCTATACTTAGCAAATCACTCTAAAATAAAGCTTGATTTGTTGAAATATTTTTCTTGTCCCCCCCCTTTTTTAGCTTTAGCTCAAAAGGGCTATTAACTTCTTTTTGGCACTTTGCATCGATTCACTGTAAATGTCCTTTTCAACTGTTTACTTTTCAAACTCTTGCCACGAAATATTATCGCCCTATGTAATATTTAAAGAAATTAAATAATGAAGGATCTACATGAATGCATATATGTTTCTCGCATTGTGATAAAACAATGGTACCTAGATCCATCAAATGTTGAACAACGTAATTCTCCTCCGAATATGGCCATCTGGAAGCCCAAATTTGGAATTTGTTTTATTATCGATTTCATATTTCGTAACACTTTAACGAATTATTGATTAACAACTCAACGATTTCAAAGCGTGCAATGGCAACATTGTACGAAAAAAACATTTTTCTCTCCAGCGCGCGAGACTGTGCATCAGAAATTTTAAAAATATGGTCATTTTAAAATTATTTTGCGATATTGCTGTGGAATTGAATTTTATCAATTTTATTAATTTAATTTTTTATTATTGTTAAGTGCGAAGAATATGATATTTAATAAATAAAGGTAACACAGAAAATGTTAAAAAAGAGTTCCTTTTTTTTTTGTAAAATCTGAAGGATTTCAGATTTTTTTTTAGATTTGTCTTCCCTCCCTCTTTTTTTTGTAAAAAGATATAAGACAAGTGTTGCCACATTTCAAAAGTTCATTCAATTCATTTTCGCACACTATTTGCTCAAGTAATAAAGATCGTTAATAATCAAGTATTCCCAGTCTTCCTTATTGTTTTATTATTTACTCAAATTTCAACTTATTTCCTTCTTTTAAATTATCTAATAATTCACATATTCTGTATTGTTTGAGATTTTAGCGTTAATTATTTCCCCTTTTTTTTGTACTGCAGGCAAATGTTTGTGAAATTTATTTTAGTCTCTGCCTGTAAATATACCATTTGCTTTTTTTCTGAAATATTATAGGAATTTCTGGAAACTAGATTTACCCTAAATTTATGCGGAAGAATTTAGAATGTTGAGAGGCGTTAATTTCTTTCTTTAATCTATCATAAATGAAATTATATGAATTAAGCGAAATTTTGAATAGTATTTCAAGGAAAAGGTAATGAAAGATATCTCATTTATAAGATTTATTTATTTAAAAAGTTTTTTAATCAAATAGACCGATATTAATCGTATGCCTTAGGGATCAAATTAGTTAAGTTGAAGGTAATCGAACTGTTTATTCTGCCATCTTATCGTCAAGAACACTGGTCGGCTATATCACGGAGATAATGATAGTAGGTATAAAAAACAACCGTATACTTTCTGTACTTTTAAATCGAGCCCATCTGTATAGAAAACCATTGCTAATAAGAGTATCCATACCCATGATAACTAGTTGAAATGAATTCAAAAGTCGATTAAAACAAATTTTTCAAATCATGTATTATACTCTCTATTGATTTTATTTATGTTCGTTATTAACGTCTTTTTATCGCCCGTTCCAGTATGAAAGCTTCTGAATGTTTCATTTATGAACTATTGAAATTTAAATTGGCTAAAGCGGAGAATAAGAGGCATAGCAAATTTGGGGATTCCTATGTAGAATGGTGATTTTATTATAATAACAGTTCTGTTATTGTTCCTTAATGATTGTATTTTGGCAACTTTATATTTCATGGATAACCAACATGAGATTAGGGGATATTTCTACATTGTAGGTTATTAGAGCAGCAGTAATATATATTACATAATCTACATAATGCTTAATGTGGGCAATGCCGATACTGGCGAGAGATGCCGAGCTTATGCAATTTGCTGAGTTTTTTAAAGTAAAAACAGATCACCAATTACATGAAGAGAATAATAATAATGCATCATATTACATATGTAATGTTTAATGCGCGCAATGCCGAAGCTGTGTGCGATGTCGAGCTTGTGCAATTCTCTGTTATTTTTTAAGTGAAAACATCGCTGTGTGCAACAGCAATGTATCACATAATTATGTATAATGTTTAATGTATCGTTTTTGCATCTTTAATTTGGATTATTGTAGTAACTGCATATTTAAACATCATGTTTGAATTTTAAATTGCATTTTTAATTGTTTTCTTTTAATATGTTGGCAAAATTTGCCGATTTGAGATATATATCCATAGTTTGATGAACTTTTTGAAAATACTTGCCGAAATCAGCACCTCTCCTTTTGCAAGTAAATTTAAATAAAACATTTAATGAATCATTAATTAAATTAATTAACGGAAACATTTTCCTTTAAATAGTCATATTTATTTCCATTACTTAAAAATAGTCTTTCAATGATGTCATCTAAGAAATAACTAACTAAATAAAGCATTAGATCACACAGTACATGAATATCTAAATTTTATTTTAAAATGAGTTTATAGAAATGAAATAAAATTTTCGCATTTTAGGTAGGATCACCCATAAGCGATTACTTTTATTTTATTACAACAAACTTTATTAAAGTTACTATTTTCGTTTCACTTTTATAAGATCCTTTGTAAGTAGAAGAATAGGAAGTTAATTTATACGCAAGTTAATATTCGTATATGAAGGTGGAGTTTCAAAAAGTTAAGAGGGAATTTTCTTGAAAACGCTAACTTCGAAATTTAATTCTGGGCAAAAAAAAATAATTTGCTACTTTATAATGATGACATATTTTTTTATTTACATATCTTTTAGTTCTTAACTTGAATTTTTTGAAAACATTCTCAAATTTCTTGCACGCGCATAAAGTGACATATTCTGTCAAGTTCAAAACCTCTTGTTATAATGGGTAAGTGCTTCAAAAAGATTGAGAGTGCTTCACAGAAGCTAAAGTCATCCTTCTGGATTTGTGCCAGAAATTAATTTTCTCTTTATATTTCTTGACTTTAAAAAGCTTTGACTCATTAATCTTAATACTTTCATGCACTGCATATGTGAAAGCAAGACAAGTCTGCTTCAGATTCACAATGGATAATGGCGTCCAGTATTCTGAAGTGCGTATGGTAATGCATCTTCAAAAAACTGGCTAAAGAAAAAGAAATGTTCCTATACATGCTGCAAAATTAGTTCATTAATGTTCAATAATTTCGTTAGAAGACTGTGGGAAAATTTTAGGTTCTTAGCAATATTTTAAAAATAATTAAATTGTACTGTTTTTTATTTTAATAACCAGTTATTATAACTCAGACCTTTGCTGGCATTTCTTCTTTCCATTTCCATGCCGGAATGCAAATTAGTTCTCGTGTTTTAAACTGAAGTTTTTAGATCGAAAGAAAGAGCGTGTTCTGCCTCTCGAAGCCACGTTACTAGGTTACTGCTATATCAGATAAGATTTGCAGTCCGAACTATTAAAATACTTCATGCGGAAACGGTTGAAATATGAACATTCTATCAAAATATACATAGCATTACAATTAGCACATGCAGGGTCACTGTCGAATTTTAACAAGTAATTTTGCGTTACTCGACAGTGACCAAGTCTTAGGCGAGTTTAAAAGCACTTCTTCCCTCCGATCTATTGATTCGGCTAAGTTTGCTTTGGTTTATTTGATTACGGCAAAACCCTAGAGGGCTGTCTGCTTAAAGAGAGTACTTTTATGATCGGAATATCTCCATGTATTTTTATGGTCGGTATATGGCTACGTCGGATAGATGCATATGTCGGGAAAGCGAAGACCCTGAACATTACATGTTTCACCGATACTGGAATAGAATTTAGAAGATTCCCCATTAAGCACCGTAAAGTAGTCTTCCAAAACATTAAAAATATTATTGATTACCTTTCCGTCAAGAACTGGACCTCTGTCATCCATAACATACAACGCGAAATAATTCTCGAAGTTCAGAAAATGCAACAATAAGAATATCCACTCTTCACCCTCTTACTCTGCAGGAGTGCCTTTAGAAAAGACACTTAAATACCTCCATTTATTCAGATAACAGTAACTTTTCTTATACCTACTCAAACTACGAACTGTGAACTACTTCATACTGTGCAATGTGTGACAGATACACCAGTACTACGCACTTAACACTATGTACCATGAAATGAATTTATTAACTGCGTGCTGAAATATAAACTGTGCTAAGAATGAACCTATAAACTGCGAACCGTGTAACAAAAAACCAAACAAGCAACGAAACACGTAGCATAATCATCCCTCCCCATCAACAAAGATTCAAACCGAAACACAAAAGAACTATGTATATACGTCTCTAAATGACTTATAGTATTTATCCATTGTATATTTATTGTATTTATCCATTGTATTTATTATATTTATCCATGTAATTGCAAAGTACTTGTGTAAAGTATATCTTATGTCAATATTGACTGTAATGCAAATTATGCACCATTAATATATAATTATTATGAAGGCTGCAATATAAACAAATACCCGAGTATAGCGCTAGCGTGCCCGGTGAGGGTGCACTCTCATAGATGGTTAGTGCAGTGGGGCGATACCAATTTTGCCCATGGCGATGTTTTGGTGTCCCCTGTACTTCTTTCTGTCTGCTTAAAGAGAGAGTTGTCTTTGTGGGCTACAATCTAAGGCAACCTGGTTCGTATCCATCCGATTCGACTACGAACAACCGTGCTACTCAAAATAACAGAGTACTAGCTCATTTACATGTCTATTATTCTTTTCTATGTGCTAATTATTCACGCTCACTCCATCTCACTGAGCAAAATTATACTATTTCATAAGTAAAATATTTAAAATGATGGATGATATCTTTCGGAATCACAGAATACGGCTATGTTAATTTTATTTATACTAAGTTGTATTATCCTTTAAATTATCGCTTCACGGAAAGCAAAATCCTTTGCTGTTATGTCAACC
This sequence comes from Stegodyphus mimosarum, assembly GCA_000611955.2. Taxonomy (NCBI): domain Eukaryota; kingdom Metazoa; phylum Arthropoda; class Arachnida; order Araneae; family Eresidae; genus Stegodyphus; species Stegodyphus mimosarum. The sequence goes on along the minus strand of KK117623.1, from coordinate 737,571 downwards.
CTTCTCACTTTTTTCTCCCTTTGAAATGATCCCAAATCAAATTACCTAACCCATGCAATCCCCAAAAAGTATTTCTCGAAGTTATTTATCTGTGCGGAGACAAATGCTCCTGTCGGCACAGATGAA